>JAVDPK010016803.1:0-16188 GCA_034780415.1 Cichlasoma orientale
CTAATTATGTGCAGGTAGGCATGGTAATGCAAACACAGCTATGCGAATGGTGAGTGTTTCAGAGCAGCAGAAAAAAATTTTTGGTTGTTGATGTCTACCTTGGACTTGGACAAAAGTGGTTAAATTATGTTGGGGAAGATGGCACAAATTAATTTGACAGATCTCAAGTCTTTTTTGAAATACAAAGGTTACTTTATGTAGAAAGATGGAATGAACAGTAATGAACAGTAATGGTGTATATTTGTCAATGGTATCTTTGAACAAGATTCTTACTTTTCCTGACTCGTTTCCATTTAACAAGTGGTAGAGAGCAATGGATCGTAAATTTTTACAGTGATCTGGAGCATAGTTCTCTAGTATTTTTGAAGGTCTTTGGCTGCTTTTTCACTCATTTTCAATAAAATCATTTTCAGATTTTTTTTTTAAACCTATGAATCATTCAAGCATAAAAAAAAACCACCACCCAACTCAAGTGATGAACCAGTGGTGTGTCTACAGATGACAGACATCTCAGCAAAGAACCATTTTATTACCAGCAGCCTGTTGCAAAAACACATAATCTTCTTTTTTTTCGTTGAATCCATGTTGACAAAGTTTGACAGGCATAAAATGGTAGTTTTGCACCAACAGGTGGATCACCAAACAGCTATTTGCCAAAATCTTGGCATATCCCAGCATGGTGTGCAGTGTGTCCTTAAAGAAAATTAAGGAAACTGGACAAGTGGAGGACAAAAAAGAAGTGGCAGGCCTAAAAATCTGCAGCAGTTGAGAAGTATCTGAAAGTCATGTCCTCAAGAAATCCAACAAAGACCTGATACAGGACCTCAGAGATGCATCTGGCTCTTCAGTTGATCCATCTACTTTTCACCAAAACCTCATCAGAAATGGTCTCAGTGGAAGGGTGGCTGTCAAAAAGCCATCCTTAAGGAAGGGAAACAGGGAGCTGAGGTATACCAAATTACACAAGAATTGGACTAAAATCAGTGGCTGCATTTCAGCCAGTGGTGTAGGGGATATTTCCTTGTCTTGGGATTGTGAACACAGAAAAGTGTTATGCTTCAATTTTTCAGCATGGCAGTGATCCCAAACACACTGCCAATACAGAAAGCATATGTGAATAGAAAAACACACAATGGAACACTGTCAGTCATGGATTAGCCTCCCCTGAGTCCAGACCTCAACATTATTGAGGCATAGTGGGATCATCTTGACAGAGAACAGAACAAAATGCAGAAAAATCCAAATAAGAGCTTTGAATGTTCTTCAAGAAGCCTGGAGAACTCTTCCTGAAAATTACTTAAAGAACTTACAGAAAAAGAAAGGTGGTCACACCAAATATTGACTTCCAACCTCTGGTTTTGCCTTATATACTTTATTTCCATGTTTCACTGCACCTATTTACCATTTAAAAAAATAAGGGGTATAAACAGTATTGTATAAGAAAAATATTTTGAGGGACATTTTCTTTAAATCATACTTTTGTTTAAAAAAAAAGTGGCTTACTGGAAGATAAACCAAAAAAAAAAAAAAAAACATATATAGTACTTTACCAAAGGAACCACATTTTCCAGCTGAGTTGCACAGCCTAAATCAGCCCCCAGTAATTAAGAAATTAAGAAATAATTTTCCTTTTCTATATATTTGAACTCGGTCCATATAATGCAAGTTAATTTTGTGATATTATTCATTTAGAGAGCATTTTTGACACTGGTAGTTCAGTTTCCTTCTCATTCCTGGTGTCATCAGGATCAAAATTTGATTGTGAACATTCTTGATTAAAATAAAGTGAAGTACCAAATTGTCAGTGCATAAGAGTCTTGGGTAACATTATTTTGAAAAGTAACTCATATATCATAATATTAATGCAGTTAAAAATAAATCTGTTACATTGCAGCAGTACTGTAGCTACCCAACCCTCTGCATTTAGATTGGCAATTTTGAGTGTGGCAATTAGAGTGTGTGGTCGTCTATTTTTATGCGATGGACCTGTAATAGATATGTCACCATAAGTTCTGCGAGAGTACGCATGAATGTAAGTGCGCAAGTCATTAATAGAACCTCAGAGCTTTAACTTTAAAGATTTTCATAGCCTTATTGCATGAAAGTTAGGAAATAAAAGTGTAACTCATTGCCCAGCCTTACAGGTTAAATGGGTTTTGTGAAAACAAAGCCTGTGCCAGTGGACTCGAGTGAAAGGGGGCAGGTGGAGTGCTCTGCTATGTTTTTGTTTAACATTATGGTCTCCAGTGGTGGAGAAAGGTCTCTGTTGCAATGTTAGTACCGTCAAAGCCACTGTCATCTAAAAGGCTACAGAGGTGCAGATGTTTTGAAACAAAGGACTATATCCAGTAGATCCAGGTGTCATTTTATTTTATTTATTTATTTATTGCCCCAGTAGAGTTGCTTGAAATTTTGAAAAGCATTCCAGTGTCTCAGTGATCAGAACTTTGGTGCTCTTCTAATATTAGTCTCTCGGTGAGTGACAAGAAGCTTCACCTCCATCTTGCAAAGTTAATTATTAAGTCATTAAGTCAGTGAGCCAACATAATATAAACAGTTATTATACACAGGATATTTGTCATCTGTGAATAGATTCAACTGACAATAGATGATCATAGAAGATAAGAAAGCATTTTTCTTTATATTATTGCATTCCATCTGGATTCCAATATAGCAGACTACAGGTTATTTGCAGCCTTTAAATTGTGTATACAAATATATGTGTTTTACAGTATCAGTGTGCTCTTTCAGGGTCCAGTGTGTGTGTGTGTGTGTTTATGCATTAAACTATAATTCTGCTGCTTTTTATAGACGGACTCTCTTGTAATCACTCCACTTATTGTTGTGCTGGTACCTCTATGCTCCTTTGTTGCTAAAGTTAGATTGTATCTTGAAAGACTTGCCTCTTCTTGTGTGACTTTGGTCTCCCTGACACCAAGCATCAGGATCAGCAGCACCAAACTCTTGATTACAGACAAAGCAGACAAAGGGAAAAACTGTGGCTCACCAGCAGCATTTCAATTATTTATTGACTTTTGACACAAAAGGCTCGCCTCACATTCCTAATGCACACAAATGCTTGTACAATGTAGTATTTGCCTTGTGGATACTATAACAACTCTTCTCACAAATGCTAACTGCTAAGCCAAAAACATGTGACCTGTAAAGGCTCTGTAAAGAGATCACGTTGATGTTCAGTAGTTCTGCTTTTGAATAAAAAGCTGGTTTAATAGCATTAAAGCTTTTTGCTGAATAAAACTGCAGTTGTGCCTTATATGATATAATCATTCAGGTGGAGCATGTGTATTGGGCACATGTTTTCCCTCTCTGGGGCAAACATTCTACCTGAATGACTGTAGCCACTGTCTCATTATGATTTTGGTTCATTTAACTTTTTCAGATAGATTTCATGGCCAATATGACACACATTATAATGTGTCCTTGAGTCAAACGTCATTAGTGATGGCAATTTGTCAGGCTCAGTAAGTGTAGGCTGTCAGTCCGGTGTTTAACTCAACTGTCAAAATGTCTCTTTACTCCTGAGGAGGCTGTAAAACTTTGTGAAAGGAGTCCAACATGGGGTGATGAGTCTGACCAATGACAGTGATATTGAGGTAAGTTATTTAGGATATCACAAACAAAAACAAAAATCAGTGAATGCCACAGTTTTTGCCCGTGTCAGCCACTATTAGCCAATATTAAATTTCAACTGGTTTTCATGTTGCCTGGTTATGTTTGTCAACATTTCAACCTATTATTACAAACTCCAGATGTTTATAGATTTGCAAATTCATTGTTTATTTTTTTTTTCTTTAATTAAGTAGCAGAAAACAAGATTCCAGCTGTTGACCAAAATGGCTACCAGCTTAGCCCGTAACTGCTGCACATTATGAACCACAAGCACGACTTTACAGTGATAACTAAAAAGGTATTCATAGTCATTTTCTATAGATAGTCACTGAATAAATTAAATAAAGACTAGTCAGGAAATTCAAATGCTGAGCACATACAGGACAATAAACATCTCTGTAAACGATTTGATTGATTTAGTTTTAGTGATAATTTAGTCATCTGAATAGTTTTAGTCTAGTTTTAGTCGACTAATTAGAGTAAGAATTTAGTCGACTAAATCTACAGTCGATTTAGTATAAAATATAAAGGGTGTAAAATGTAAATGCTTTTTCTTCAGTTCCCTTGATTTTGTCATTATACACACTTACACGAAGTTAAACATCTATTAAAAGTTATGGAATATTATTAATATTATTAGCGTTTCACCTGCTTCCCACACACCTGATCATTAACACCACCTTACTGAGATAATATGAGCGTTTTACAGCAGGACAGGGTACTCCCCTGTACCCTGAAAGGTACAGGGGAGTGTTCAGGACTAAAATTAGGAAAGGCTGATCCACCGCGGTGTGGCGATTTTCTCTAAACACAAACGCTAAACTGGGAAAAACACTTTACCCTGCAATGCATGACATTAAAATGTTCACCTTTGCATGTAGATCTGATTGACTGGCGTACAGATGTCGTATACGATTTGTCGTATTTTTAGCCGAGATAGTCATATTGTTTACACATCGTTTTGTTTGTCACAACGTCAAAGGAGAAATGTGTCCATACATCGGCTCTTTTCTTTCTCCCTGCTGACATTGTTTACATAATTTAGTTCGAGCAGAAGTAACCAGGTTAGTGTGGCCTTCCTGGGTTTAGGTCAAGTTTATGCAACTGTGCGTTTGATTGGATGTCTTTTTTGTCTCGTTTTCATTCGTTGACCAAAGTGTCAATTAATTTAGTCATCGTTTTTATCCTTTCAGTAAGTCTAAATTTTGTTATCGTCTCGTTTTCATCATGAAAAAAAGGGTCGCTGACGAAAACTATGACGAAAATATTTCGTCAACGAAATTAACACTGCTAACAGGAAAGACAAAGGATGAGAAAACTACACAAGTTCTGTTCATAAAGAGCTGACCATGACTGACAAACTGAACGATACAGACCAAACCATAACCAAAGGCAGGAGTGACGTTACTCTGGAAACACAAGATGTGTTTGTCATGGGAAAATGTATAGGCCTCCAAAATGCTAATTACGATAAATTATTTCCATACGATCCACTACACTCTGCAGCTTCATTTTAAGACACCGATCAACTGCAAGTGCCCTAAACTCACCGCTGCATGTGTTTATATGCTTCCTCAAATTTTCATTTGAGCTTTTTACTGTTTTATGAAATGTTACCAAATATTTTGTCTTTATTGCAACATACTCTATGTAAGTGAATCAAATGGTGAATCTTTTGACTGATCAGCTTTGCTAGATTTTCACCACTGTCTGCGTACTATACAGAGAATGTAGTATCAGGTGCTTCATGGCAATGTGGCTGCACTCACTCATGCACTGTTTGTGAACTAAAACTTTTAATCCTGGACATGTTACTTCTGGATATTGAATCGTTAACTGTTGGAATGTGTCCATATTACTTGCCCAGGAAATTCACCTCTATTATTATCTAACCACAGTCTAGTCAAGCTGACACTATACAACTTGTATCCACAAGAGATGTTAGAAGATGGACAAATGAGACTACGGAGGCACCGCAGGACTGCTTTGAGGCTACAGGCTGACAGGCTGCATCATGGAATATATCAAATATTGTGAACTCACAACCTTAGCAGCCCAGATTGTGTACTTGTTGCTTTGGATTACTAGTGACCTGCAAGAACCGGTTTATCCTTCTCCCCTTCTTTCCTCCAAGTGAACTCTGGAGGAGTACAAGCAGCTAGGCATCCACAACGACAACGGGTTGAACTGGAAGACAACATAGAGACTGTATGAAAGAAAGTGAAGATCAGACTCTCTTTCCTAAGGATGCTGAGCTCCTTCAATATGTACAGCAAAATGTTGGAGATCAGTCAGTTGTGGCAAGCATGGTGTAGTTTACTGTGGTCTGCTGGAGGACAGCATCAGAGCTGGGGACACCAGCACACAGATCTGTAAGGCTGGCTCCCTTAGTGGCTGCAAACTGGACACATTGGAAGCCGGGGTGGAGAGGACTAAACAAAGTCTTACTCATCACAGATAATCCTGACTACCCTCTGCACCACTTCATAAATATTACTATATTTTATCAGATAGAAATGGGTGCAGTGCATCTGCGTTATTCATTTAGTATTTATTTCGTTTCTCGATTACTTTCTCTAATTGTGCGGGTTATATGTATATATATTTTTTTCTTTAAATCACGGAACTCAGCCTGAGAACTTGACTTGTTCTCTGAGAAAATCTAAATGTATTTCCTGTGTTCTTCTTCTGTTTCCATGGCAACGTGACAGGGAATGGACAGGCTACAGACTCTAATGAAAATGTTCCACAAAGTAGCCGGCCCTTCATTTGTGAATTATGTATTACACCAGTCACACACGTGTACACACACACACACACACACACACACATATAGCCTGTCATTTAAATACAATTCTAATTGCATAAAAATAAGTTAATTAATAAAAAAAAAAACATGAACATCGTGTTGCAGTTGCAAGATTTCATAACCTTTGGGAGAGGGCACAAAGGCATCAGTAGGCTGCTAATTATTTAGTCTACAGTTGGCGCAGTGGTATGGAGAAATTGAAAGAGGTATACTGTTATCCCAAATGATGCCATGCATTTGTAAATTTCTATTCAAGCAACCTTGAATTTAAAAACAAACTTCTTCTAATCTGGCACAAGAATTATCTACGAAAAATGGTCTTTCAGTGACAGCTCACATAATGTGAAGGACATTTTTCACCAACAGGCAGTATCCAAGAAGAAAAGCAATAAACACAAAGTGGCATAAAAATGGAGTATGAATATTATCAGCAGAATAAACCTGAATTAATTTGTTTAAATCAGAGTGGGTCCAGCAATTTTTGGTGTGAACTTGGCCAGTATTGCCATAGAGACTGGATAGTGCAGAGTAAAATATGAGGATGGGAGTGTGTTGATGAAGACCTGTGCGAGCGAAAAAGGCGGGGAGGTAATGCCATTTATAGGTAACACTATGAATGCAAGTTTACATATTGAAATAGTCACATAAACTATGATTCCCATTTACAGGAACTTTGGCAAGAAAGGGATTTCCAGTGTGACAATGATTGCAAACATGCTACAACAACCACACAAAAGCCTTTAAAGGAAAAATTGAGCTGAGCAGGTATGCCCCCGTACTGGAAACTGGTGGCACATCTTCTGAGTTGCAAGCACAAGGTGAAGCAACAAAGCCCCTCCAGCAGAGCATCTCTTCTTTGTTGGTGCAAGAGTGGTATCATGCATTCCTAGGAGGATCTATCATCAACAGTAACATGACATTCAGTGTCACCACCTACCAGGGTGCAGGTGTTTACTCAAAAATCCTCGAGTAAAATCAGAACTCGATTTTATTGCTGTGCTTTTCTACACTCAGCACAAACCAAAAGTGGTAACCATTAAAAACAATATGTAATTAATGAATAATCATACAAACTGACGCTTTAAACCTGAGTTATCTTACAAGAAATCATGTAAAGATCCAATTTTATCATTTTCTAACTCAATGGTTACAGTAGTTTGGAGACACCTGTTTTTCTTTCTGTCTCTGACTCATTCCATCAGAAACAACTAGGAAAAAACACCAGTACCAGAGAAAGTTTTTCATTTATTAAATCAGACATCTATCAAAACAACAGGTATCAGAGGAAATAGAAAGCTCAATTTATATCCCATATTTACATACACAAAGCGGCGTATTCATTGTAGAATGAGATTCTGATATCTGTGTTGATACCATTTCAGGTGGAAATGTTTGTTTTGCGTCGGCGATCACAATCGTATATCCATGTTATGTACTGTATACTTTCTAGAACAAGACTATTTGCCCTATTTGCAATCAATGTAATTTTATGCCTTTCTACCTATCTTAAGGTAAAATATTTCTTTCAACATGTTTAACTATTGCAGTTTATCCATTGTTGAAGGTTAATGATTAGTAGAGGCCATGTTGGTTGCAATATCACTTCCATATTAATCATTAGTCTAAGATAATGAGGCTCCAGTTAATGTTCCAAGCCTGACCCAAGGACACGATTAAGTCATATTGGGTCACGGTGAAGCGAAAATGTTGATGCAGCACTTGTAACGCCCGTGAATCACGATCAGACACCGACACGCCATGAAATCAATATGAAGTCAAGAAATAAGAGCCAGCAATCAGCTCCTTATGAAGAGCAGGTTGGGTGCCGTCCTCATACATAATTATGTTGACACACAGCAGCACCCAGCTAAAGGCCATGCAAGATTTAGTAGAGCAATTTTATGGTACGAGGAGAGAAATTTGGCATAAGAAATGGTTTCAGAGCGATGTAAAGTTTTCAGAAAGAAGCACAGCGTTATTGAGTACTATCTGATCTGACGCCTTTGTACACAATAACCTGCGGATGTGCATCAATCCATACCATTTTTCACAAACACATCATTTTTTGATTTTCTAATTTATGAAAGATTTGGGAGGGAAAAAAAGGGTGACACAAAAATTACCTCAGCAAATTTTAAAGTATTAATCAGGTAAATTACAATTGTGCTTTTGTATTACGGCAGGATGGGGTTTATTAATAATTGAACACTGAGTGGATGCACCACTCACATAAATGCTTGTATTTTGTATATGAAACTGAGTGATTTCACGGAAGTATTTTCACAGCATCTTAACAGACACCTTTTATCAGCTTCTTCGGCGCCACTCATTTTGGGTTTTTTCTGTTTGAGCGCACAACAGTTTGTGCTTTCAAAATACATTCATTGTTTTTCAAATGGTTTTCCTCCATCTGTGGAAAAGGTGAGATGCAATCTGGGATTCGAAGCTGACTCTCAATTGAGTTTTAATGGTTTCTTTCATTTTCCTCTTTATCAGCATAATTGAAAAGCAGTATTAGTCACTGGGTTGACTTGATAAGGCTTTACAGTTTTTTTTTTTTTAATCAGTTCCCACATATTGTTCAGTAAGATGTGTAATTATTTATGGATTTACTATGTGAATGTGCAAAAAGAGCCAATTATTTGTGACCAAGTGTCTAAAATGCTTCCAGTCACCTTGCAAGGGAACAACAAAGGCATTTATTTTGGGGTAATTGAGATTTAACAACTTGTTTACTTCTCGAGTGTTTTAGGGGTTGCAGAAAGACTGCCTTAATGAAAAAAAAATAGTTATTGGCATAATAAATGATTCTAATGGCTAACATGCTAGCAAAATAATAACACATACACATTCAGTAGACATGCGAGAGCCCAATTATGCCATAATTTAGAGTCATGTGTCAGGCTGCCTTTTATATAGCGGAAATTAAGGGCTCTTTACCTGCTAGATGCTCATATATTAGCTGCTAAGCTGTTAATTTTGTCTCTGTCATATGATGCTGTGCAGGTGGCATACTGTTTTTTTTTGTTTGTTTGTTTGTTTGTTTGTGCTGGAAACAGCTGTTTGCTGCGGCTAGAAACAAAGTCAATGCTGGCTGAGTTTGCACACCGCGGAAGGCAAAACATAAAGCGACGAGGGAAACTGGAGGGGGCGGCGACAAATCTTTTAGCTCCTCATTTATGCGACCCCTTTCACATTAACACTAATGTGGCGGTAGCTGAAATTGCCCATACAGTTAGTATTATTTTCATATTGCTTATTTATCCATTTAGGTATGAGTGCTTGTTGTATAGGAGCATTACTTGAACAAGTGTTGAAGTTTACTTTACATTCAGAATATTTACCTTTAGCTGGATTGATTATGTGGAAGTGCTTTGCTTCATGATTGTAAATAAGGATGTTTAGCAATCAATAACAGCCGAATCATACGTTGCAAAGACAGTTACTGACATTCACATTGGCTCACATTTATTTCTTCAGATGTAGGCTACATCTATCACACTACCGCTACACTAGATATAAATTTTTAATAATTAATGCAAATAATTAAAGATGTCATTTGAAATCGAGTAAGTGAGCACATCAGAGATCCCATATGATCCACGAGCTACATTAGGGCTCACCTTAATCAAAGTGACGGCATTTTCTTTGGCTTGAATTTCTCTTGTTTACTATTGGAACAGCGTGGATCAATATATACTGGATATCCACCAAGTGCCTACTGGCTTTGTGCTGATTTTTACTCAGACTCTGTATTTTCTAGCTTTCCCAACAGGCTGACTGACAGACATTTGCTTTCTATCTGCATGCAACGAGAGTGAAGATACCCACATTCCTCTACGACTGCGTCTATGTGCACAAATAATCTTGACAACAACAACAGCGACATGCTGCCTCATGCTTGACACTTAGAGAGAAGCTGGCTAGAACACAGTGATAATGAGAGGGAGTGGGAGGGAAGGAGGGACAGTGCGAATTGCTTCTAGTCTTAGATGTTGTGCCATCTCTTTATCATTCTACCATTTTACTCCCTCCCTCGTGCACTTCACAACTAGCTCTGTCTATCTGTCCTCTCTCACACTTTCTTCTCTCCTACAATGTCTTTCATCCTGTTCCCACCTTGCATCTCTCCAATGAGCCAACTCTCAGGATTACCTGTCTCTCCTTTTGTTTTATTTCCTTTTTTTTTTCTTCAGCTTGTATGATTTTTTTTTAAGGCATGATCACATTTAAATACTTTAAATGTCTGTTAAACTGTGGGGCATTGCATTATTGGATATAATGTATGTATATTCAGGAGAATTTCCCCGAATCACCCAACCTCAAAAGTCTGAGACCCATGTCTTGGATGGAGATTTGCTAATTGCTGTGGAAAACTATCTGAAGGCTTAAATGGAGGCTCCGAGACATTTTTAGTTTATCCTCCACAGAGCAGGAAGTAACATTTCCCAACTCTGTGATGACAAGCAAAATAACACAAATAAGTAAAAATTTGGATTCAGTGTGACTCAATGTGCTTTATTGAGAGTTTGAAAACAGGGAAGTGCGTTCCATTTCACACATAAACTAAATCTGTACATTAAAATTAAGTGATTTTTAAATTAGATTTTATTGAACCTTTATTTAACCAGTGAACTCTTGAGATTAAGAATCTCTGTTGTTAGCGTGTCCTGGCCTGACAAAAGCAGCATTAACCAGGCAAATTTTACAATTGCAGGAGAATCCAGAGCTCTTGGAGAAAACCTGTGAAAATGAAACCACATAAATTCACAATCAGCTTTGAGATTTTAAGATGCACTAACTAATCTGTGGCCACCAGGGTGCTCAGAAACAAGCTGGCACACTGCGCTGACAGGTTGTTACCTTATAGAGGCTTTTTATGGCTATTTTACACTCATACTGATTTACCAGGTGTTTTGAGCCACCTGGTAAATCTATTTTTCATTCCTCTTTAAGCTCTTTGTTTTTGGTCTTTACTAATTTCTCATGAAATTATTTTTGGGTCTTACCCATAATGCCTCAGTTTCTTCACCTGCCATGTATGGGTACATGCCAAGCGAACTTGATCAAATCTTTTTCTTTTTTTTTAAACTGACAGCAGCCTGTTGCTCAGAAGGCGTGAGCATTGAGACTGAAGTACAAACACTCTAAAATCAAAACAATAGCCCAAAAGGATTTTAAACATGCCATAGATCAGAGGGATTACTACAAGCAGCCTCTTCCTTAACAAAATCTCTATCCAATACATTTCAGCAATGACAGCCATTAACATATACTGTGCATATAATGTAAACAGAATTTTGTGTCTGACTCTCAAAAGCAGCTACCTGCATTTCAGTAAGGAGACATCATTTGGAAGAAGTGAACATGATTTATTGAGATACAGAATTCAATTAAGCTATTTGGCAATTAGATTGATGACCCATCATAGCAGAACAGAATCCCAGCTGTGATAGGAATTAGGACAGGACCCCCCAGGAGTCTAGATGCTGGTGATGGTGAAGATGAGTGAACGAGTGACCCTGGTCACTCAGAGCACCATCCAAGCTCTGAGTCAGGGTGAGGCAGAGATGGGGAGGAAGTGGGCTGCACAGATGAGAATGACAGAAGAGCACTGAGATTTGAACTACCTAGAGTGGAGGCTGATTGGCTCGGAGAAGTCGGGCAAGAGGATGATTGGACTAGAGCAATGATGTCAGCATTGAGTTTGACAGCAGGGGGAAGTGGAAGTGATGTAAAGAATAGACTTGAAGCCGAACACCCAGGAAAGCAGGCAGATGAGTGATTACAGATCTTACTTATTGAACTTAGACATGAGTTTAGATCAAAATGCAGCTGGTTGTATACAATTTGGGCTTTTTTGGGAAAGGTATAAAGCAAGTTAGGGATCTCATTTGTCATGAATGTTACACACGCAGAATTTCATGTAATTTCATCTAAAACACAGAACAATAACCATGACTACTCTTATTACTGCATGCGGAACTATTGGGGTACGATCCTTTCATGATGAGCGATCTTTTATTGCATACGAAAGGCGCTGACAGATAATCCATACCTGTGATGTGTGACAAGAGGCTTGAGATGTTATGTACATCATTATGGCAAAACTGTTTATGTTTTGAGTAATCATAAACCGCATTGCTTGTTTTAATTTACCTTTGATTCTCGGGTCCTGAAGATAAATTGTGTACCTTAACAACATTACAGTGTGAGCTGGAGGCATCAATAGCTCAACAGTCATTAAATTACAGGAGTATAATAGGACTATAATGAACACATCAGGATGCGTGCAAATAAAGTTTGTGCAGAGCAAATTAAAGCTTTATCAACCGGTGTGCGTGCATTTGTTATGTATCAACATGTGTAAATGCTGTCGATTTAAAAGACTTTCTGTTGTAAGTAGATAAGTTAGATGACTGAGACTATGCACAGATACCGCCAATAATATGCTGAAAATATGAAAAACCCAGCCTGATATAAATTCCTTTGATATCCCCTTCAGTATTATCAGCTGCTGTTTCCATTCATTTGAGGTCCTGTCTTGTCCACTTGCACTTGTCCCTCTCTAAATATAAGCAGAACTTGCCTAAAGTGTGTTTTATTTGATTTTTTGTTTTGGGGAAGGTGGTGAACTCACAGGGAAGAGCATCTTGTGAGTGGGCAAGGTGATGAGCAAGGATGGTTTTGGCATTGCCAAAAAAACTTGTGTGTTTTCAGTGGACCGTGTGCAGGCACAAGATGGCTACAATATGCATGTTTTAAGTAGGAGTAGTGAAGTTAAAAAACAAAAACAAGTGGAGTCATACATGCACTCTCTAGCCACTTTATTAGGTACACCTGTTCATTAGTGCCAATATTTAATCAGCCAGTCACATGGCAGCAACTCAAGACACGGCCAAGATGACCTGCCAAAGTTTAAACAGATCATCAAATTTGGGAAGAAAGGTGATTTAAGTGACTTGAACATGGCATGGTTGTTGGTGCTGAATGAGCTGGTCAGAGTATTTCAGAACCTGCTGATCTACTGGGATTTTCCCACACAATCATCTCTTGGGTTTGTTAAGGTCAGAGGAGAATCGTCTGACTGCTTTAAGGTAAAACCACTAACCATTAGTCACAACCAAGTTATACAGAAGAGCATCTCTGAATGAACAGCAAGTTGAAATTTGAAGCAGATGAGCTACAGCAGCAGAAGACCACTGAGAAAAATGTTGTCTGGTCTGATGAGTCTCGATTTCTGCAGCAACATTTGGATGGTAGAATGTGACAAAAAAAAAACAACATGAAAGAACGGATCCATCCTGCCTTATACCAACTGAGCATCTTTTAAATGCCACAGCCTACCAGAGTATTATTGCTGGCCTTGTACATCCCTCCATGACCCATTTTCTGATGGTTGCTCACAGCAGGAAAATACACTGTGTCAATACCTCAAATAATCTTAAACTGGTTTCTTGAACATAACAGCGGGCTTGCTGCACTCCACAGTCCCCAGATCTCAATCCAATAGAGCACCTTTGTGATGTGGTGGAATGGGAGAGTCCCATCAGGAAGGTGCAGCTGACAAATCTGCAGCAACTGTGTGATGTTATCGTGTCAAAATGGATCAAAATCTCTCAAGAATGTTTCCAGAACCTTGTTCAATCTATGCCATGAAAAGTTAAGGCGGCTCTGAAAACATTAGATGGTCCAACGTGGTCCAAAGGACATATGAACATAGATGAATCATACTAGTCATAGCGCTCACATTCAAACTAGTTGTGAGAAATTGAACAGTAATTTTGCTTGTGCACGACAGCAAAGAGGATTTTAAATCAAAGAATCAAGATGTGATTGAAGTGCAGACTTTCAGCTTTAGCTTCGGGGTTTTAACTATTCAGGGATTAAAACTATTTTAATACCTAGTCCCCACAGTCATTCACAGAGGCACAAATAATTTGACAAACTAAGATAATTAAAAACAATAAAAAGTTGCTTTTAATACTTGGATGGAAAATATTTTGTAGTCACTGGCTGAAGTCTAGAACCCTTGGACATCACCAAATGCTCCGTTTCCTCCCTTGAGATGCTCAGCCACTCCTTTACTGCAGCTGCCTTCAGCTAATGCTTGTTTGTGGGTCTCTCTTCACTCAGTTTTGTCTTTAGTAAAACCTGCTCTGTTGGATTGAAATCAGGTGACTGACTGACATTATCGATTTGCAGTGCTGTCTGATCACTTTTGCAGCATTTTTCAAAATCTGAACAGAGAGTACAGCCCTGCACACATCAGAATTCATCCTGCTACTTCTCTCAGCAGTCACGTGATCAGTAAATACAAGTGGCCTAGTTCCACTGGCAGCTATACATGCCCATACTATAACATCGCCTCCACCATATTTGACAGATGGTGCGGTATGTTTTGGATCATGAGATGTTTCTCGCCTCCATACTTTTCTCTTCTTATTATTCTGGTTCAAATTAATCTTGGTTTCATCTGTCCAAATATTTTTTTTTGTTTGTTTGATTTTTCAGAGGCTCTTTTAGATGTTTTCTAGTCTTCCTGTTTAAGTGATACCAGTGTTTTGCACCTTAAACCCTCTGTATTTACATTCATGACTGTAGACAATGGCGATGACACGCTTACTTCCTCGAGAGCATGGATTCAGCAAGATGATGTGAAGTTTTTCTTAAGGGAAGAATATGCAATCATGCACCTTAGTTCTCTTCTTGTTGATTTGGTCACTCCTGACACTCTGGCAGGATTATTTTGATTTTTCAGCCTAATTTTGGTCTTCTTCACTTGCATAAATATCTTTGGACCTCTCGCTGAGCGTTCCAGTGAAAAGCTGCCGATGCCCAGAATCAAGTGTTTAGTATAAGTATAAGTATCAGTGTTTAGTCAGCATTCATTATTAAAGAACGAGTGCACACAGGTCAGTATGCATTTGTATTAAAGGTAAGAAAATCAAAGCAGGAGAAAAATACCTTAGTTGTCATTTACACTAGCGAACAAATACAAATAAAAAGCAATCGTGCACGGACCATATGTTTACAGTTTTTCCATTTACTATACAACGCAACACTCATGCACCAGACATAAGTAAATCTATCTGCTCTGTACTCTATCTTTTGGTTGTCCCAAAAAAGTCACCGAAGTGACTCAATTTCTCTTATATTGTTCTGCAACGAGCCAATAAAAAGAAAAAAAGTCTAAATGAAAAGAAAGACCACTTATGCAAAAGACCTGCTGAGAGCAGTGAAAGCCTTTTGTTTTGGGTGAATTTATTGTTTGGCAGCAAGACAAAAGCTCATACCCTTGTCTTTAGAGAGTTCTATCAGCCACGAGGCCAGAGGGTAGCCCATCAGCACATTGCATTATGACTTCCTTTGCAGCAGTCTGACTCTACCTCTTTACAAGAATGATGCTTACCTGGAACAATGGTTATGGCAAGAGGGTTTTAAATATGGAATTGAAGAAAAAAGCACAAGATCAGAAGTTTTTAGTGTTTTTCCCCCTCAAATTTACACACAACTTACCACAGATATGCTTATTATTAATGTTATTGCAATTTTTTTTATTGATGACGATGAGAATGCCATATGCTAATTTTAAATAAAATTATCCTTTTTTAAAATTATACATTATATACCAATTTCCTTAGACTGAAATACTGTTTAATATAGGAAGAGAATGAATGAATGAATGGATGGATGGATGGATGGATGGATGGATGGATGGATGGATGGATGGATGGATGGATGGATGG
>JAVDPK010016804.1:0-16186 GCA_034780415.1 Cichlasoma orientale
CACACACACACACACACACACACACACACACACACACACACACACACACACACACACACACACACACACAGGCCTACGTAGCCACACACACTATGTAAATAATGCATGTGTCTTAAAGGGTTTCACCACACCACAGCTGGCCCACTTCAATTAGAATGCTTTGCACTCATCTTCCCCCTCCTTTCTTACGTGCCCTTTCCTCTCTGTTCTTTGCTCATTCTAGTATGGGTGCTTTTCTTCAGGTTGTACAGTAAAATTGATTTTCTCTATATGAGCTCTTCATTGTATAGCATCTGTTTTAATGCTATATTGGGCATTATATATTTCAGAATATTTAGTTAGGAAAGCATTTTTGGGGTAATATTTCTTTCCTTAAATCCTGTTTAAATGGAGTTAATGACCTCCCTGAAACACTTGTCTCATCTGCTGTGCGATATGTTTAGTTGTGCCAAAGTGTCCCATGTACCTTAGAAGAAAAACAATATTTTAAATTATATTATTGTCTTTTCTCTGATCTATTTCTGTCTCTGTCTCCTTCTGAGCTCCTAAATTTAGTGGAGGCCTTGTGTGATCCTTGTTACTCAGTCACACCACCCTCTCTTTGACTGTCCCACTTCCTCCCTCTTTACTTTCACTTACCGTAAGTGGAGGCCTTGGCCTGGTCTAGATTCTTCCAAACACATCTAATTACGCCAATGCCAAGCATTTCCCATCCATCACATAATCTTTCAGAGACAAGGTATTAGCGCTCCCCGTCCCGTCAGCCAATTACTTTCTGCCTTCTGCTTGAGTCACCTGCATTGCAAATGTGACCTTTACTTAGAGGGCTGATTGCATGTTTCCTTGAGTGTGTAAGAGAACGCAGGCTTTTGAAGTGCATGCGTGTGTGTAAGTGTATGATCTCCGAAAAGATGTGTTAAGAGAATGAAACTGTGTTAGTGCGTGTGTGTGCATATGCATGCACGTGTTCGTACATAATAGCCGGCATAAGCTGCATATGCATGACTTCAGGTATATGAAGGTGAGTGTAATGTGCAATATGCATCATGTTTGTGTGTATGTGCATGTTGGTAAGGCAGATCTTCTTTGTGGATTTGTGTGTGTGCATGTGTGTGTGCCCCCCATGCCTGTGCGTGTGTGTGTGTGTGTGTGTGTGTGTGTGTGTGTGTGTGTGTGTGTGTGTGTGTGTGTGAGTGAGTGGGCTGGGGCAGTGAGAAAACCCTCTCAGACACCCTTCTGACCCCCCTCACCCGCCCTCATGTGATGGGCTGTCGTGAATGTTAATGTTCTGTGATGGCTGTGGAGCAAATAAGTGTTTCTGACACAGTACAGGCTCCCATTACAGGACTAGGCCAAATGGGCTCGCCAGTGCCTTAATGAGCAGACAGATCAGTCAGCCGCAGCCACTGTACCAGTCCCACACACTGCTTATGCAGGGATGGACCTGAACACCCTTGACCAGACCCAAGGAAAAACTGACTTTGGCTCCTGCCATCTGAAAACCTCCTCACTTCAGTCTGTTTCTTTAAAACTGCTCACTTATTTAAAGGCCAGGAAAAGTTTTGTGGCTTGAGAGCAGTTTAAAATGATAAAGGCCTATTTCTGTGGATGCAAACACCAGCATTCACTGATGATTATAGTTCTTAATGGGCAATAGCCCATATACCAAGAAGTATACTCATCATTGCAAGCACTTTCTTTGTTTTCACACTCATCAATACAGAGCACCCTGTACATGCTTGAGAGTTGGAGTTGAGAGCGCTGCGACTTTATGTCACTGCCTTTGTGGAAGTCATGGCAAATTTGTTTGAAACAAGACATTGCCCTCTTTATCTCTAAAAACACTGGATCTTTGAGCAAACACAATTTGCAATTTTTCAAAAAATTTGAATTTGGATTTGAAAATCTATTAATTCATAACTACATAACAAATAAAATTTATTTTGGTATTATTCCTACTTAATCTGATCTCAAACTTTTAGATAGATAATATCTTGATTAGTATTGTAACGTGTTTGGAGTAGTTGTCCACAAAGTTTACAGCCGATCTGTGCAATCTGGTACATTAACACCACTACGTATTGTATGCTATAAAACAGTCACACGGGCCTGAGAGCTCCCTGTACCCGGGTGTGCAATAACAGACATCTGATTACACAAAATCCTTACTGAACCAAGCCCTCGCTTACTTTCTGTCATGGATATTATTTGCAGATTTCATGCCATCAATATACCTCTAAGAAAAATATAATAATTTTAAATAGTTATCCATGCATTTTGGTACAGATGAAATTTTGATGTCAATAAAATGTGGAGTGTCAAATAGAATAGGGTACAAAAACAAAAATCGGGAATACTTGTAAAATATTTCACTGAAAGGGAAACTAAGACCCTTGTCCATTGTGAAATCCCAGTTAGCCGGCCAGCCTATGGACACAGTCACAACCAGTCCACTGCAGTTACAAGCTTGTGAACAAAGTCACTGTCTCTCTCTCTTCTCCCTCTGGGTTGTCAGGAGAAAGTACAGCTTGTAAGTTGAGTCAAACAGTTATTTCTGAGGAAGGTGGAAAACACATTGCTTGGCTGACTCATCACAATTTGGATAGAAAATGAATCTCCCTTCTTCCACCTGAGGAAAGATCAGAAAAAAAAAAAGAAATGCTAAGAGGAAAGAGGGAGCAAAGGGTAAAGATAGAAAAGCCAGGAAGCAGACATTAGACTTGATTGAGACGCATGGCAGATGGAGAATCACGTAGCGCGTCAGAGCACATCCTCACAGTTGGCCGGGCTGTCTCTCAAAACTCTCCAAATAGTCTAAAGTCGACCTGTTGGAGTTACTGAGTCGTCACACTACATGTTGTAGCCCAGGAGCAATGGGCCCACATAGGTGTCTCTTTTACTCTCTCTGCGGGACTTGTTAGAGGTGCTATTTTGGAATCCATCTACCTTATTCTCACTGCTGGAAAAAACATTGTGAGATTTACCACACACAGTACTTCATACAACCTTAGTTTCCAGCGAAAGGCAAAGAGAAAAGTTGGATTTAAATGTTAAACATTTAGATATTTTCACAGCACAGGTGCAAGAGGAACAACTAGATTTCACTCATAGTCAGAAAGTTACAATTGTATTTGTGTACATACAGATAAGCCTATGCCATCTTTGACATGTACATTAGATACAGCTCCCTTAAATATCTAAAATGATAGGATGCATGCGGTTGGCATGCGACATGCTATTACTGCAGCTAATGTACATACTTCATGTTCATACAGTATACAGCAAAAGCTGGAGCTACTAAAGGATTGTTTAGAGATTTTTAATGCAAATGCAGTGAAATTTTTAAGCAATCTTCCCTTGTAAATGGGGCTGTTAATTGTCTGTGCCTTAGCCCTGAGGTAAGGTTCACACACCTTGAGAAATTCTTCTTCAACTTCTGCAGAACTGTTAACTTTCTTCTTCTTGAAAACAATAGCTTCTGCAGTGAGACAGACAACACCATCTTTCTGCAATACATGCAGACAACTGTAGATGCTACATACTGGGTGCAGTAATATGTGTACCAGAAAACTCTTCTGATGTTAGCTGTGGTAAGAGAAAACAACTTTGAAACCTTCAGACAGAGAAAGCAGCCAAACAATGTTTTTCAGCCTGGTGTTAAAGTTACTTCTGTTTGGGAAAGGATCGTGGTTAAAGCACATGAATTATTGGAAAGGTTGGGCAAATTAAAGTTCATAGTTGCAGTTGCTGAGAGGGCAAGTGGTAGCTGGAGGTCTTTGACAGCTAATGAACTCAATGCTGACATTCTCAAAGTCAGCACAGCTAACCATAATGCTAAACAATATATTTCCCAACAGTCCAGTATGACTTATGTGGCACTTAAACTAACACGTAAATACAGGTATCAAGTGTGCTCATTCTCATACTGTAGCCAGCCATTCAAGTAAGGATCAGATGCATGTTTAAGCAGTAACACTGTAACAGATGAGGATTGGGTTAACATGTTTTCAACTCACACAATAGGAAACTGTAAAACCACTGCCAAGAGATTTACGTCTTCTGTATCAAAGCACAGACATGTAACTGGACTGCAGCGGGTGAGGGTATAATAATGCATTAGATATTACTAGTGAAATTATACTGCAAGATTGGACAGCTTGAGATGCAAATGAGAAAATTACAAACATATTTTTGCAATGACTTGCTAAATTTATTCCTCAACTACTGTGAGTTACCTCAAACTGCGCAGCAAACATGTAAATAATAAGCGGTAGCTTTTGGTGAGTCTGGAACAACAACAACAACCGCCCGGGAGAAAGGAGAAATAAGGGGATATAAAAAATATCCCACAGTTAAACACTGACCCATTACTTAAAAAAATACAAAAAAGAAAAAAAAACCTTTTCTTTCCAGAGAAACCGGAGGGCCTCATTTATATGTTTTGTATGACCTCCTGAACACGATGGAAAATGGAACCAAAGGTCAGTGTTAAGTCTCCCCTGGCTTTTGTTCTTTAAAACAACAATATTGTATTGATCTGTCCTGAATGATAAACACAAATGTCTTGGTAAAACACAGCCTCTTTTGACCTTTAGCAATTACTTCTACATGGCTTTAGTGGTACTGTAGATGAAAAAAAAAAATAACAATGCCCAACTCATTTTGTTTTGTTCTTGTGTGTAACTACACCTTCACCTTACCCAAGTGACAGGATTTAGGTAAATTTTGCAGAAGTTGCTACTTACATTATACATGAATAATGACTGAGATTCTGTAGCAGATTTACATTAAACGCAGTTAGCTGTTAGAGCTCTACTTACCTCTTACCACACCATTGTCACAGCAAGAGCTGGGTCCTTCCTGTGTGGAGTTTGTATGTTCTCTATTTGCTCCGGCTTCCTTCCGCAGTCCAAAGACATGCATGTCAGGTTAATTGGAGATACTAAATTGGCTGTGGAAAATGAAGTAGATAAAGTTCCTAAAGTTTGTAAAATAAAGTGCTGCATTGTTAAAATGTAACTTGTAGTCTAGAACTCTTTGAGTGGTCAGTAAGACTAGAAAAGCACTATGTAAATGTGAGTACATTAATAGCATCCTTACTTTAAAAAAATGTGTTACAAGTTTGGCTACTTGTCACCATGTGCTTAGTGAATATGTCTAATATGCATGCTCATCAAATTCTCCACTCAGTCTTATCTTAAACTGGGCAATGGTGACTCTTTCTTCATTAAACTGCAGAGACCTGCCTGAGTTTAGGAACTAGATTGTTGTTGGGCACTATAGTGATGCTAAATATTTAATGAAATCTGGATAGTTTAGGCTTACACCAGGCTATAAATAAAAATCGTGATTCATCCTCAAGAGCGCAGGTGCTTGCATGTAAAATATCTGTTATCTGGTGGTCAGCCTAACTGAGTCCCACTTGTCTGACAGAGTCAAAGTGTGTTGCAATGACCCATGATTAGAGCCTCTTAACCTTTCCTCTGACCTTAAAGAGTGTGCGATTACGCCCCAGACTTCTATGGGGGACTAAAGCCATTGCTAATAAAGGTAATGCAACCAGCTAAGCCTCCAGATCTGCTCAATGCAATTTATATATTTGTATTTATATACTTCTTCTAAAATGCAGTGAAGAGTAGAGAATGTTATATGCCATGATTAGCATTTTTCTATTCATAACACTAGTGATTATGAATTTGGGAAAGCCTCACTTCACCCATGTTGTCACAGACAGCTAGCTGAGAAGATGATGAAAAGCAATGCACCTCAGGCCAGAGCCTCTTGACCTGTGGAAAGACTGTAGGGAGGTGATGGCAGCAAGGGGCTGATAAAGGCCAGTCACTGGGGCCTAAAGGCACATCCTGGACATGCTCTTTTGGCAGTAGGGGTCTTGCCACAAATACACAAATGATCACACAGAGCCCATATCTCCGAGCAGTGAAGGAAGAATAATAGGTGGCACTTCAAATCCTAAAGCAGTGGGGGAAATATTCTACGCCTCACCCTCGTGGCAAGTGAGAGATGACAAGACAAACAACTCTTGGATTTAGTTCTGTCACAGATCGGGGAGCCACTGGACCCAAATACATTTCTGCACTACTTTGTCTGACTCAACAACTTCTTTACCGCATTGCTCTGTTTTATATCAATATATTAATTTGCTAAGATCAACCATGCCGAGCGTTCACACCAACTGACATTTAGATGTAATTTAATCCTAATAAAAATATGTTTTTGGAATCATGTGATTACACACCGACGGGCTGTTTTGTTTATTGTAGCTTTGAGAGTACTGCTTTAATATGCTTCATTATAATTGGAATAAAAGGCCATTGCATTGATTCTTAAAAGGCTGCTAAAGAAAAGTGCCTATACTGCTTGTATTTGTGTGCGTACGTGTGTGTGTGTGTGTATGTGTGTGCTTGTGTGTGCGTGTGTGTGCGTGTACACCATTTCTCCACATTGCCCTTTGTGTGTGGTCATGCTTCACATTTTCATTTAAGCTTTGATCACATTAACACTATTCTTACCGTATTAATGTTAGTCAATGAATAGATTAAATATTCAATTAAGCCTGATGCAGGCATGTGTGGCAGTGTTTCTGACACTGACTGTGTGTGTGTGTGTGTGTGTGTGTGTATGTGTGTGTATGTGTGACACAGAGAGACAGAGAGACAGAGAGAAAGAGGAAGAGAGAGAGTGTGTTTAAGTGTGTATGTTGATGTGTAATGATGTGTAAATATATTTATGGCTCAGGGTCACAGTGGTATTAACCTGACCCAGGCTGGCTTTCTCTCTGGGGAAACTCCACAGCTGCTGATTGTTCTGAGTTTCTGTCAGCTTTCCTGGTCCTTCTAACAGTACAGAGAGAGCATGACTGTTTGCCAAGAAGCCCCTTTCAACAATGTAAGAAGGAAGATCACACTAAGCTAAATTTAAAAATAAATGCATAAATAAAAACAGATAATACCATAACTTTTATTTTGTTCCTTTTGTCATTTATATCTTTGTGACGGAAAAAATAAATAAACAAAACAACATCTTACAACTATCCTGTTGTTCAAGATTTATGAGCGTTTTTCTCATAAAGTGAGATAAAGCTTATCCCTTGACTCAGCTGCCTCACAGGAGGACTACATACTGTGCTCACTTAAGTGCAGCTTTTACCAAGTGGAGAAGGCATTCAGTTAAATGTCCCATCAGCCAGGCATATGCCAAAGGCCTACATCTTATTCAAGTTTTAAACCTCTAATTGGTAACGTTTAAAAGGCGTTTAAGAGTGCCCTTTCTTCTCCCTTTTCTCATTTCCCATTTAATGTGTTGTGTCAAAGTCTATTACCTCAGTTGGACGTTTCTGTCCCTTAAGTTGAGAGAAAAAAAAAGGAAAAGAGGGGGGGGGGGCTGGCGGGGGTGGAAAAAAGAGAAGCCATCAGGTCGATAAAGCTTTTTAGATTTGGAGATGTTTTCAGGGGGAGCCCATTTCCTGCGGCTAAGAGTTGTTAATGGAGCTTAAGGAATTATCTTATGACTCTCGGGTTGAGAGCAGTTTATTTCAGACCGGGCCCTGCTCCTGTGACGGAGTGGCTGAATATGCTGCTGTCAGACCCGCTTAATGAAAAGTAACGCGTCGCTGATTACAGTTTTATTTGGTCTCTATGTAAAAAGCTCCTGTTAATTTACCATCTCGCTCCCTCTGTGCGTTCCTATTTGCCATGGCTGAATGATTTAGTTATAGGTGGCCTCTCTCTCTCTCCCTCTCCCTCTTTTTGCTTGCACTGTGCGCATTAGTCTCTCTCCCAGGATATGCCCCCCATCTCCTCCCTCCGCCCCCACTTCTGTCTTACTTCATGTCTCTTTCTGTCAAATAAAAAGCCAGTTGGTTCAGAGGTCTAATAAAATCTGTCTTCATGGTAAATTAATTAAATGTCGGGGCTATCTCATCTTCAGGGATTTTAACTATGCGCTAATTTTCTATCAGAGGCTATGAAAAATTAAATGCACCATTTTGTATGTAGGTTAAGCAGGTGTACTTTAAGTAAGTAAAATGGGAACGCCCCCCTCCCCAATAAAAAAAAAACAAAAACAAGCACCCTCACAACATGTATGCCTTTCCTTGATTTTATTTTGCGGTTATGTCAGCGGTGCTACTCGAAATGCTGCAGGCAAGGTTTTTTCGGCCCAAGAAAAAACAACAACAACAACAACAACAAAAAAACGTTATATAGAAAATCTCTTTTGTCCACCGTTGCACTTTCTTTTAAGGTAGGGTAGATCTCAATCGTTGGCGCTTTTCCCATTAAAATTCATCACTGAAGCACCACCACCACCCCACCCAACACACACACGCACGCACGCACGCACGCACGCACGCACGCACACACACACACACACACACACACACACACACACACACACACACACACACACACACACACACACACACACACACTACCCCCTCCTCACAGGACAGAGTCCCCCGAGAGCTCCACTTTCGCCATTACTGTCAAGTACCCTTGACTCCTTTCTTTTGCCCTTTTATCTACAACAACTAATTCGAGTTCCTTTGCCCTTTTCACTTTTAGACGACGTGAGTGCCTCTTTCGTAAAGCCCTTTCACTTTTCAGCAGAGGAATCAGCATCCGCGCTGTTTTCTGCGGGGCCCCCGTCTCCGGGAAAATTGAGGGGTTAGTGTCAAAACGAAAACTCTTCACTTCAAAATTATTTCACAGGGCCTCCGTTTTGAACCCATTAATGGACGTATGGCGAATAACTTACCCCTTTGACAGCTGCATCATGGAAGATGTTGAGATATTTCGATAATATTATCAGAGACCAGAGAGGGGAAATCAATAGCCCGACATGAGATATGACTGGGAACATCCCAATTACAGCCTGTTTAGAGGGAATTAATGAGGCAGATCTTAGATACTGATATTGTTCTGTCTTGGGGGAGGGGGGTGGGGGGGATGAGCTGCCTCATTTTCTTCCCGTCACTAGTCAAGAGTGAATGTTTTCTGAAAAATAAGAGAGTGAGAGATGTTAGATTGTGAGCCTGTTTTAATGGTCCAAGTGTGATGAATGCCTTTAAAAATGTTTTCTCTCCTCAACCTTACAGCAAGCCCCCCCGCCTCACATTGTGAAGGAGTGGTCACTGTTTAAATTAAAGCAGATGCAAAAAAAAAGAAGAAGAAAGAAACAGCTGAGGAAGGGCTGTTTCAGCACCACAGACAGCAACTCTGACCATTAACCCGACATCACAAGCGCTCTTCAGAAACCAACTGTTTTTATTTTTCAGTGAACAAAGTTGAAACGCTCTCATCCACTCCCAAGGAGAGCAGTGCATTTGTGAGACTTTTTTTCTTTTAATAGTGATACTCAACCGCTGAGACCTAAATAATATTCAATTACATTAGCATGCGCATATATTAAAGAAAAATTAAAAGGAAAAACCTTAGGCCTACGTTTTTTTTTCCCAAGATGTAAACTTTTTGTTATACATTTTGTGCGTGCGTTGAATTGAAAAATCCCGATCATGATGTTTCCCTTCTATAACTCGAATGTAACAGTTTATGGCTACAACTGCTTCAAAAACGAATAAAATATAATAAGGGAATCATAGACACGCAATCGTTTTTTTTCCCCTTCCATCCGAGTTTTAGTCACAAAACGTCTCTCTCTTTCTCTCTCTTTGCAATAAAAGATCATTTGGTTTTGTTAGGAGCAGAAAAGTTTGTTGATAGTTTTTGGAAAACTCATGGCACTGTCTTTGGAGGAGTCTTGATGCTGCTGCAAGGCCGATGTGCTTCTCTCAGCCTCCAGAATTGTGCCTTTGGTGTTCGTGGTCCAAGAGACGGTGTTGTTCGTCAGGGCTTGGCTCAAAGTGCTGTGCCTGAACAAGGGGTCGTGGAAAACCCCGTCCACCCAGTTTCTCAGGGTCGTGACCGGCGAGTCCTGCCTGTCCAGACCAGTCACGGGTGAGGTAGCGGCGGGGGACGGGGTGAGGGAGGAGGGCGGCGGCTGGCACCTCAGCATACAGGATGGGTACTCAGTTTGGTTCAGAGACGTTGCGGTTTGCGCCAAAGACCAGATCCGAGGTTTCCCGTCTAATATCTGGTGCCCTTGTTGCTGATTATAGCACGCCTTTTCCTGCTGCCTGCTGTCCGATTGGAAGACATCGTTTTGATTCGTTTTGAGACAACTTTTACTCAAGTCCTGCTCCCCTCCCAGAGAAACGGGGATGGAGATTTTCAGAGACGCGTCCTTGATGAGGTGTTCGGCAGGGCAGTCAGTTGTCGTTGTGGACATGTGCGTGTTCATGTGGTATCGGTGCTTCAGCTCACACTCCGAGTTTTCAGACTCCAGCGTGTCGAAATCATCCAAGTCGCTCAACTGGAGGTCCTTATCGGCCCGACTTCTGGTCTCTGGAGAACACGAACAGAAAAGAAACGGCGGGCGTGTCAGTGTCATACAGCAGGAGAGAATCGCGGAGGGAATGGAATAAAAACACTTCCAATAAAAGCTGAAAAATTAATGCTTCACACTTCCAAAATGAATTGCTTGTGAAAATTGATGTTTATTAAAGCTGTCAAAATCAAATAAAAAAAAAAAAAGATCAGTTTTAATATCGGTGTATTCAACTCTGTCACAATTAACTGCTAAGGCCTTTTTTTGGCATCTAAACTCAAGCAGTCTAAATCTGTTAAATATATTTGATTCATTATTGCCCTGTTTAACTCTAATGTTCCTCTATGAGTGAGTTCTCAGTGTTGACGTAGGCTGATGGCAGGCCTGTGCAGAGAAGTTCAAAAAATGGTGTTGTTGACAGGTCACAGGTTTCATGTGCATATAAAGGTGACTGAGTGTATAATGTGGCACAGTTCATATTACACATAATAAAATGTTTAATCAAACTAGTTCTTTATCATCTCGGTGTGGTGGCTAACTATAATTAGTGTCACACTTTTTTTTTTTTTTAGTTCTTTGTAACAGGTGTCAAAATAAAATAAAATATAAGGGTAATTAGGGTTTACAGGATCAAATAAGTGATAGACTTCCCTATAGAGAATATCTCTGTACAGTTTCATTTAAAGAACATTTGAAGAAAAGTCTGCATTGAGTGTGCATATCTGTAAAGGAGGAAAAAAAAAGAATGCACGTTTAATCTTTGAAATGCCCCAGTAGAACTTTCGCAGGCATGCATTCATAACACCTTCCCGGTTACTCATTTTTATTTAGTCTTTATAGTTGCCATCATCATCGTTGTTATCATGGACTAAATCCAAAGTCAAAAACTTTACTCGTGACGGACTTAGACAGAGCTCAGCTTTGGAGATTTACAGCTTTACTTTATTCCTGCAAAGCAGCAAAGCATTCTGACACTAACCATCATCATTGTTCTCGCTTTTTATTTGCTCCTCCTGAGACCCATCCTCATCGTCGTCGTATCGTTTTTCCTCTGAGCCCTTGTTCCTCGGAGGCCATGTCATCTTGTTCTCCTTCTTGAGCCTCCTCCTAGCATTTGCAAACCAGGTGGAGACCTGCGTTAGGGTCATTTTAGTGATGATGGCCAGCATGATCTTCTCTCCTTTAGTCGGATATGGGTTCTTCCTGTGTTCCTGTAACCAGGCCTTCAGCGTGCTGGTCGTCTCACGTGTAGCATTCTTTCGCCTCGTTCCCCCATCCATGGAGCCATATCTGTTAATGAGAAGAACGCAAGCAAAATACTAATGAGGGAGTAAATATGATATGCAATGCTTGTTGCCTGACAATTTCTAATGCATTGTCCTGGCAGTTTCTCTCCTGAAAACCATGACAGAGCCATCTGCTTCTTGGAATTATTTTTTTGAACTGATGCGTATCATGCTTTATGTGCCTTGCAGTCATATTCCTACATACATCGGTGCAGATAAATTTTAAAATTGAATATAATAAGCATGTTTAACTTAAGACATATGATTTGGAAACCGTAATGAAGGGCCTGCAAGCAGAAGATCATTACTCTCTCAAACATAACATACTGTGTGCGCTATTTCTTAGAAAGCTGCAAAGGCATGTTTGAGTCATATGAATCATGTGTCAAATATACAAATCAGTCTTATTAGTAAGAATGAAAAAATTCCAGCTGTTTTTGTTGTATTACCTATTAAAACCCTTCTTAGGACAGCCTACAGCTCTGTCCCTGTCCTCATCTCTCCCATAAATATCAACCATAAGCCTACATTTAAAATGCATGCTGTTGATTTTCAGTCCGCAGTGAGCTGTAAAAGTCCTCTTGGGAGGCTTTTATGAGGCCTTTATTGCTCTGTATAGCTTAGAGCAGGTCAAGCACTGAAAAGGGAATCAAAAGGAGACAAGTGGTGCACCTTTCCTTAGCCTGTGCTGTTCCCCCACAGATAAAATAGACTGTAAAATTGCTTTATTGAGTGTAATGATGAGCCCTCAGGTAAAAGATGGGTGCAGACAGTATGGTACTGTTGTAGGCCTGCTTGCTCATCTGGGTGACACAAGTTGTTTAGTTGTTTGTTTGTTTGTTTTTTTTGCTGCGTGTGCACTTTCTAGCATTCCTGATGACATCTTTTGCCCTTTATGTGGCATTAAGAATGATTTGGTAAACGTGGCGTGCATCGTCACTTAGGTTTTGGTCTATATGCTGAAAAGCTTGAAGTCTGTATGAGACATCTACTATTGTTGATAAAATATCGAGTGTGATCAATTCATGCACAATAGTGATAAAAGCAGTTCTGTAACTGCTGCTGGGTTCTGTTCTAAGGGAATGCACAGTCAAGTATAAATCATGTTCACACCCTATATTTTCACCACATCACAGACTTAATGCCGATGTCAGCTGATTATTGGGAAGACCTTTCAATATGGCAGGCATGCTCTTCAGAACTGTGTACAGGCCTTATGTTTTGATGAAAGGGGCATGGGTCCTCTGAGGAAATTCACCCCATCACAAAAGAAATGTGTCATGAGATGAAGGTGATCACCCACTGTTGCTCGACGTGATGAGAATGGCCTCGACCCCTCAGGAATGATTGATTTAATGCCGGGAAACTGACCCTAAACTACAGCTCAATGTTTACCTCTCGCCTGTATCTTAGTTACATCCTGTGTTTGTCGCCTAAAAAGCCGGGATAAATTTGCGATCTTTTCTGACAACAGACTTAAAATACATGTTTCAAGATCACTTCTGATGTAACTGACTTTCCTCTCTTTTTCTGCCTGCACCACATTATACTAAAGCAGGTTTTAAAAGCCACCTCAAGTGATCTGTTGTTTGCTTTGTTAATCAAGTTTCTGAACATGATACAAATCAGCTGTCATAGAAACCTACCTGTCATACTGATACTGCCCCAAGGTAGGATCATAGGGGTAGTAAGCTGTGGCCTGGGTTATTCCCGCATGCGCAGAAGCTGTGGCATCTTTACTGTCAAATGTACCCTGCAATCATATATAAAGACATGTTTTTAGAAGAGTGACAAAAACAGGGGGGAATTTTAGCTTATAAAATGATTAAATTGGCAAGAATAAACTTATATTCCTGAAAGTGATGTGTATTGGTTGTACTTTAAAGTTGCTATTGATAAGGATAATGATTGCAAAAAGAAATCTAAACTATCAAAGAAATAATTTTGTGCTAAAAGAAATGGGGGAAAGTTTTTCACATATTTTATATTCACATAAACATGATTGCATGCTAACTACAGGAACCAAACTTTCTGTTTAGACTGAAAATTTTGAACTCGGATTATAAAAGACATCAGAAAAAAAGAAATTACTGGAAACAGCAGATTCACATGCTCAATTCAGAGTGAAGGGTAAATGGAGAGTTTGAGGAACTCACTGGTATTTTTAATATTCTTCTCACCTCCACTGTTTATTTTTTATTTTTAAACCAACAATGTTCGTACTTTATAAAATTTAACAAGAAACCAAAATGGAATAACTAATACTATACTTTATATGGTCATGTCTTGCTGTTAGAGTATTTATTTTAAAATAATAATCATAAATAAAAAACTTTGAGAACTCATTTGCACTCAAGTTCTGACAATTTTATCAAGAAGGCTACTGAGTCCTCAAAGTCTGTCTACAGTATATGTAAAATTCTACGTTTGTAATGACAGAACGGACTGTAAATGACAGAAATCACACAAGTTTAACTAATGTGCTTCAAAACCATCTGAGGAAATTGCGTTATACTTAGAATTGAGTTTTTAATTTCCTAAAAAAAACAGTTGTCTTGAATATAAGAATACAGCTTATGCATTATAAAAAGCTAGTGTTTCGCCATGGAGTGCATACAAAAAGATAAAAGAGGTGTGCCTGCCTCAACTCTCAGAACCCTGCAGGTCCATAAATCAATGCCAAGAGGGATCAGATGAAGGGCTTACCAGCGAGTAGAAAGCCGAGGCGTCCGTGCCATATGTAACGTAATTCCCATAGCCTTGACCGCTGGTGTAGGGGCTCCCGTACACTCCCAGCGCGGCGGCTGAGCTCAATTCGTGTCTCGCCGTGGCCAGCAGCCGGCTCTCGTACACGGGGCAGTAGACAGGTGTCTGTCCGGACGCCGCTACTCCGGAGTCGGCTATGGATCTGCCGGTGGACTCGCAGCAAGTGGTCAGAGAGTTGGTTGTCATCAGGAACTGGGTGGAGATCAAGAGAAAATTCATCCTTTTCGAATTTTTAAAAAAAATTAGAACAAAGGCTGGTTAAATGCTTAATTTAATGTTGCACTGGAACGGCATCATATTAATCTTCATCATTAACTGGTGGCGAAGTTAGTTTAAAAGTTGCATTTTCTTTTTAACATGAAAATTGGCTCGATGGAATGAGTTCAGATTCTACGCGTTTCACTTGTCAGATCGCAAAATTATACAAGGTTAAAGGAAGTTTATATATATATATATTAATATACAATTTAATTCTTCTGAAATAATCTTCGTCGTCTGTTCCTTTTTCGTGGATTAGTTATTTCAGAATGTCACAAGTTTTAGTGTCTAAAATACGCAATTAACTGATCAGATCTAAAGTCGAACGATACACGCCTATTCGTGTGATAATGCGTAAACTGTGTCCAAAATCAACCGTCTAATAGCTTCGATCCAAACGAAACCTATGCCTTGCATACAGATACGTGTTTTCTCCACATCGCACAGTAATACCCAAAGTAATGCCCAAATGATTTTCTATGGCTCAAAGCCAAAATAAAACAGCTGCTGGGTTATAGCGCAAAACACACGTGGCGTGTGCCGAACAAGTTGCCATGTGTGTTCCAGAGCAGATAAACATATGGTTGACATTACAGAGCGGCTATTATCTTACAGAAATCAGTGAACAGGAGGTCGGGGGTCTCGGTGGTTTCTGGTTACCCTCTTTTCACCCCTTTTTTTCTCGCTTTAGAATCACAGGTATCACTGGCTGCAACGCAATACCTTTCCGATGCCCGAAAGGACATCAAAAGTCTCCCGGAATCTTAGCGAAAGTGCGTAAAAGGACGAAGCTTAAATCGATGAGACAATCACGCCGTTGCAACAGGAATACCACAACATCCTATATACAAACGTAGTTACACGAACTTACTTGTGGAGCAGATGAATAGGGATATCCAAATTGTGGATATGACATGGTAGAGAGGTCCCCCAATATCCAGAAATAAAGCGAGACTGAAGGTCTCCACTCTAACGCTGGCTGCGGCTCTGTTTGACTGTACCAATTGATTGGTAAGCACAGGCTCCTAGGATGCTTATAGGGCGAAGCAGAGTAGCATGTTTAATTTGTAAAATGCCCCCACTGAAACGCCTTTAAACTGCATTAACAACGGCAACAAAACCACAAAATTATAGCCCTCCTTTTCCTTTCTTAAACTCTATTAAAACAAATAAACGAATTAAGATAACACGAGTTTCTCTGCCAAGAATAATCACTTTGTTGTCAGATACATATTTTTGCCTATAAAAAGTAGTATAAAAGACGTCAGCAGCAGAGGCAGGTTGTTTTAAACGGCGGTGACGCTGACGTCAGAAGTTTCCCACTCTAAAAATGACCAGACTGTAACTTTAATATGCATTTTCTTTCTCGGGATGACGAAAAGAAAGAAAGAAAGAAAGAAAGAAAGAAAGAAAGAACGAAAGAAAGAAAGAAAGAAAGAAAGACAGAAAGAAAGAAAATATGAGTGACACCT
>JAVDPK010016806.1:0-16155 GCA_034780415.1 Cichlasoma orientale
AAATTGGTTCGAAAAACTCCGCACAGCACCAGAGTGCAGCATCTCTCTCATGTTATGTTGGCCGCTTTTGCCCCCTCAAATATGGCGGCGACGTAGGCATACGAGTCAGCGCTCAATGCGGCATCTATGTATATATATCTATGCTGGAAACGCTTTAGTGCCAGACTGGACCAGCTGGAGGGACGCAGTGGGCGGGACGCTCTGCTGTGATTGGTTGTTAGGGGTCCGGGGCAGAGCAGCTTTAATCCAATCCGACACGAACTTTTCTCAAGCCAGAAGTGACGTATCTTCCGTCCCCAGAACTTCCGTCTTGCACATGTGTTTACAAGAAAGGTGGCACCTCTAGTTCGAGAAAACTGTAAACAGTAGTTGGTTAGTGAAACTTTCTGTGCATCGGCTGAAATATGGGCAAGTTAAATGTCGTGATATTGAGATACCTATCTCGAGATGACTTCCGAGTCCTTACAGCGGTAAGTACCGAGCTAGACTGTGCTAAACCAGCGTTTGTCAGAGTAGACTCAGTGTGGGCTGCTGCTGCAAACCAGCATAAAACAGTTTCCCCAGTAGCTCATTAACGACCTGTTACACACCTGTTTACTGACAGGTACAACAGCATGGGTGGTGTTAGTGTATTCAGTGTTTTAATTAACATGATACAAATAACCATATATATAAACTTAGTACAAAAAGTAAGGAAATTTGTGATTGCTCTATTATTTCTTGTAATGATGCTTCTTAGCAATAAATCTTATACTGTTGGAAAGCCTGTTTATTTCCCCTTAAATGGTGCCACATTTGTTGAGTAACTTGCCAAAACAGCTTATTCTGCTATTGACTCTTGTTTGGTGTCGTTTATTGGATTGGATAATTAAAGTCTGAAGACATATTGGCAATTTAACAATTTATTCATTTAACAAACAGGGGCATCAGTAGCATGTGGAAAAATTATACACAGTCACAACAGCCTGGCACCTCCTCCTCATGCTGGTCATCAGCTTGATCACACACTTTTATGGGATGGATCCCATTCTTCAAACAGCATTTGTCGCAAGTCAGGCAATGTGGATGTGTTGGTCAGTCTGGCACAAACAGCACGCCCAAGCTGGCCTCAGTGATGACAAGCCAGAAGCTCAAAACAGGAAGCAATAGCAAAATAAGCTGTTTGGCATTGGCAGAGAAGATTTGGAGAGTTGAGTAAATGTGCGTAACCCATGAGGCGTTATCTGCCTCATGTCTGTTTTTGGTGTGTTTGTAAGATGAATTTGTTACTGCAACACTTAAGTTTCCCTACAGGGATAAGTAAATTAAACTGTCTGTCAGCTGAGGTGAATATCCACCTTGTGGTATGTGTTAGACCAGTGATTACCAAAGTCAAGAGTGCTGTGGCCCCCTTAAAATCCCATGGGGCCCCCCTTCATTATTTAGCACCTGTGAACATCATAGTCTGTAGGGAGTAGATGGAAGACAGCCTGGAGAGGTGGCAGTGTGGTCTGGGGAGAAAAGAAATGTGAATGAGGCAGGTGGAAAGGTGAAGTTGCAAGTAGTGGAGGTGGTTGAGTTGAAATACCTGGGGTCAACCATCCAAAGCAATGGACAGTGCATAAGAGAGGTTAAGAAGAGAGTGCAGGCAGGATGGAGACAACTGTGAGGGGTGATTTGTGACAGAAGGATAGCAGCAAGAGTGGTTTACGAGTTGGTAGTGAGACTTGCCATGATGTATGGTTTGGAGACTGTGGCACTGACAAAGAGACATGAGGCAGAGGTGGAGGTGGCAGAGTTGAAGATGTTAAGATTTTCACCAGGAGTGACCAGAATGGACAGGATTAGAAATGATTACATCAGAGGGACAGCTCAGATTTAGCAGTTTGGAGATGAAATAAGAGAGGCAAGGTTGAGATGGTTTGGACATGTGCAGAGGATGGTTAATGGATATATTGGACAAAGGATGTTGATGGAGGTAAAAAGGAAGACCACAAAGAAGATTTATGGATGTAGTGAGATAAAACATGCAGATGGTGTGATTGTAGTAGTGGTTTGACAAAGGAGGATGGAGTGAGATGGAGGTAGACGATCCACTGTGGTGATCCCTAAAGGGAGGAGCCAGAAGAAGAAATATTTAACATGGGAACTTTGAAAGAAAGGAATCTCTTCATGGCTATAAACAGAAGGAATGGTCAAAAGCTATTTGTCCTTAAACATGAGCTTATCTGTATTGTAATGTCATTTCATCTTTCAGCTCATTGGCAATTGTAACTGTTATAGTTATAAGCTATATGCAGGTTTGGTTATTGCATACTAATGTTCATTGTCTGTTTCTTCTGGTGAATTTTTTCTCACACAGGTTGAGATGGGGATGAAAAACCATGAGATCGTTCCAGTAAGTCTTCTGTCTTCCATAGCAAGCCTCAAGCATGGCGGCTGCAACAAGATCCTCAGAGAGCTTGTGAAACACAAACTTGTGGTCTATGAGCGTACCAAGAGTAAGAAAACTCACAGAAACATTAGCTTTGTCTCACAAGTAATGATGTAGCTGGTACATGGTTTCTAATGTGATGGTGTATCTTGATCTCAGCTGTGCAGGGCTACAGGTTGAACTACACAGGATATGACTACTTGGCTTTAAAGACTTTGTGTGCCAGAGAAGTAATCCTTTCAGTTGGCAACCAAATGGGTGTTGGCAAAGAGTCAGGCAAGTGATTTTTTTTATTTATTTTTTTCTACCTATGACCATAATGGATTCTCTTTCAGGCTTTCAGTGAAAGCCTGAACAAACAGAAATATTTATATATACATGTGCGCTTTGAGGTTGCTCAATGTGCACATATATAAATATTTCTTTCTGTTCACCTTGCATGTAGATATATATATTGTGGCGAGTCCAAGCGGAGAGCAGTATGCTCTGAAGCTGCACAGGTTGGGCCGTACATCTTTCAGGAATCTGAAGAACAAGCGAGATTACCACAAGCACAGGAAGAACATGTCCTGGCTCTATCTCTCCCGCCTCTCTGCTATGAAGGAGTTTGCCTACATGAAGGTAAGGAACCAAATCAATGAAACTTTTTTGTCAGTTTTTCTGGAGTAGGAACAACTTAGGAGTGTGGTAGAATTTTATTTGAGTTGTCTCCTCCTTCATCTTAGGTGTTGTATGATCGAGGCTTTCCGGTTCCCAAACCTATGGACTACAACAGACATGCTGTAGTGATGGAGCTCATCAATGGATATCCACTGTATGTTAACAAGCCATGCATTCATTTTTTGCTTTATTTATTGAAATAGAAATAAAACACTCTTCCTACTGCCTTTTTTCCTGACATAATTTCTGTGCATTGTCACACTCTCTCAGGTGTCAGGTGCATGAATTGCAGGATCCATCGGCCCTGTACAGTGAGTTCATGGACCTCATAGTCAAGTTGGCCAATCATGGCCTCATTCATGGAGATTTTAATGAATTCAACCTCATGTTGGATGACCAGGACCACATAACAATGATCGACTTCCCTCAGATGGTGTCTACATCACACCCCAATGCTGAATGGTTGGTCTCTCTGCATTGAATTTGAAAATCAGTTCAGTGGCGGCAGCATTGTTCACTTCTCTGACTCCTGTTTGTAGGTACTTTGACCGAGACGTCAAATGCATTCGCGACTTCTTTGCAAAGCGATTTAATTACGAAAGCGAGCTCTTTCCAACTTTTAAAGATATCAGGTAACTGCTTATTTTTTATTTTAGTCAAAACAATAAAATGTATATAAATGCAGAGAATTGAATTACATTTTAATGAATGACTCCGAAGTGAAAAGCAGTTCTGACATGATCTCCTGTTTCCTCCTGAAGGCGGTCGTGTTCTCTAGATGTTGAAGTTTCAGCCAGTGGGTTTACCAAAGATATGGAGAGAGATGGTGCATTGCTACACCCAGCTGGACCTGAGGAAGAGGATGAAGAGGAGGAGGACGAGGAGGAGGAGGAGGAGAAGGAGAAGGATGCCAAAGAGGCGACAGATGAGGAAAGAGAAGAGTCTGTGGACATGGAGGAATATAAACATGCAATGCTGGAACTGGAAGGATTAAAAGTTAGTGAAACACCTGCAGAGACCCAAGATCAGGAGGCAGAAAAGAGTGAGAACAAGGCCGAGGATAAAGAGACTGAGGCTGCATCTTCAGCTGTAGGTGATGAAGAATCAGAGAAGCAGTTACATGAAGAGTTGGAGGAAGCAGAGGATGAGTGCCCAGAGCTGACAGACCTTTCTGCCTCCAACAAGGAGTTCAAACCTTTCAGGTAAACGCAGTGGATAGCTGACACAGAAAAAAAGAAAAAAAAATTCTGATGATTATTTTGTCATTATTAGATAAATGGTACAGCAGGAGAATGGCATGTAGTAAATATAAGACAGGCCAGGGATTAAATTGGGGATCCACTGCTAAGCTCACCCATGTGGTAACTGCTTTTATGTGATAATGTGTTTTTAATGTTTAAATAATAAGTCCACAGCTGGCTGACAAAGCCAGCAAACATTTTAAATCTTAGCCATTCGCTGCAGGTCTTCCCTTCTGGGCTTTCTCCCAGCTTTCCTGTCTTCTCTTCACTGTCCTATCAAAAAAATTAAAGTTAAATAGTCCAAAAAATATATTTAAAATAAATTGTTAGTCAATTATGGAGACAATGAACAAGAATATATCTTAATTGTTGTCAAATTAAGCTGGTTTAATGAAATATGCACACTACAGTAAATTGATGTGCTTTGTTGTGACATATTTCTATATTGATTGATTAAATGAATGAATGAAAAATATTTCCCCCCTGCAGAGATGCAGACAGTCTTCTACAAATTGCAGAACACAGGAGGAGAAGGACTGACAGTGAGGCCACGATGGGCAGCATAGGGAGCTGCTCTACCATACCACCAGTAAGTCTCTCAGATTTCTGCACAGTTTTGTTGTATAGGGTTGATGGGGGCACTTTGCTAGTATACCCTGTAACTGCAAAATGCAAACATGGCGACTGATCACTTTAGTATTTGGATGTTTCACCCAGCAATGTAGCAGACACAGTATTCAGTTTTTAGTAAAAACTTAAAATGTCCTGTAGGTGTCAATAAAGAGCTTTTAAATGGTGTTTCAGTTTGTAAGAATGTGACTCGAAACAGAAACATGTCTGCATAGTGTTGTGTCTGGCTTTCAAAGACAGGAGGTAAATACATTGTTGTTGTGTGTCCTGCAGGAGGTAGTCCGTCAGAAGGTGCGGAGGCAGCTCACCAAACAGCAAAAGGCCGCACAGAGGAGGCGTCTACAGAAGGGTGAGGCCAACTTGGTGACCAAATCCAGGAGGGAAAACCAAAATAACATCAAGTCTAGCATGGAGACCACCGAATTCTGGGGATAAGAAGAACAACAGTGGTGGAATTCATGCCAACACGCTTTTTTTTTTTTTTTTTTTTTATCTGAAGAGCTGTAAACGCAATAAATACTGTGTATTTATGTAAAAAAAACTTTCCTTTTCTGTATCATCAGAGAGAAATCAAAGTGGAATGACAAAGCAGAGATCACACTAAAGTGAAAAAGCTTCTCTTGTTTTGGCTCCTCTATTCATAAAATCTCCCGGTTAATCATGGACGAACCATTTTCCTTTTGAATCTCAGTAAAATGTTGCTTTACATAAATAAATATGGACTAGTTAATATAGCAAGGTGGTATGATTAAACTATGAAAGTGTTTTTCCCCGTCTTATTAAAGAAACACTTGTTTTCACTCAAAGCTCTTTATCATTACATAGTACTTACGTTTTTGTGTTGATACCTACATGATCACTACAACAGACTGAACAGTGTTGATTAGCTTCCTATTATCAAAGGTTCATGCTCAGTCTGTTTACAAAGTGACTAATGTGGGCATAGATTTAAAATTCAAATGGTGCACTTCATGGAGAGCACACACCAACGCATTACTGATGAAAAGGTGATTGAAATAGATGGGCCATATATTGTAGATACAGAGTGAGGCAGTCAGGAGGAAATCAACAAACTGCTTTTTCCTTCAAATTCACTTAATTTATGCGTAGGAGGCTTTCAGAGCATCTGAATTCAGACATTAACAATGGCCTTTCATAGTGAACAGAGTGAATGAAGCTCAGTGGGCCCAAATTGGCGTGTGAAGTCAAAAATATCCCACCCCCCGCATATCTAAAGCACAATGTGTCGGGTAAAATTTTTCCTGTAATCCTTGGTATGGAAATATAAAAGAAGCATCAACTGGACTTCTTCACGTAATTTCCTTTTGTTCACTATAACAAAGTGTGGTTTCAACTTGGCAACTGAGCAGAACTTAAACTCTCTGTGTTCAAGGATTAGCCAGCTGCACTGCCCCAGGGGAGGGGCTCAGCATTCCAGCTCTGCACCTCTGTGTGTGTGCGTGTACAAGAGGAGCGAGGGGCCCTCTGAGCTAATTGGCAGAGAGGGTGACAAAGGTGGTCTGCTTCAAAAGAGAAGCCCTGGCGAGATGGTCACACAGGCGAGGAGGAGGGGAGAGAGGGATTTGGGGAGGTGGAGAAAGGGGAGTGGAGGTTCCTTCAGATTTTGTGATGACGGTGGTGGCTACTCGTTCCCAGGGTCATACGTGCTGTTTTGGTGGATCAGTTTAATAAGAAAATGGACTGAATGTGTTTGAGGCAGCAGGAACTAAATGCTGAGTGAGGATGAGTGAAGTGAAAGTGGAGGAGAGCATCATGTCATACTTATCGCAGACTGAGACTGGCGCCGGCCCTAAAGACTGTGAGTACCCGAGAAACTTTGTTATTTTAAGTTATTTTTAACAGCGAAGAGGTGCATTTTTTTGTAAGATATTAGAGCAAATTGCTTTTAATAGTGTTCACCACTACCCAGGCAATAATACATTTCATTAAAACAAAGTCAGGCCACTGTTTCATTGTTTTAATTAGTAACATTTCCTCTAAAGCTCAAATAAATGTCAGTCGGTTTCTCCATTCAGAGCCACTGAAGTGACTTGATTGCCACAAAGTGAAGGACCCAAGAAACATTTAAAGCCATTTCTGGGTCAGAGCGTTTTAAAACGCTGATATTGGTAAGTGGTGAGGTGTTTCCCTTCAGTTCCTCAGTCTGCTTAAATATACACCATCTGAGTATGCAAATAAACACAGATGTCTGATTTCTATTTTTAAGCTATCATTCACACTCAGACTGGCAGTTTAACTGGCAGTCTGAGTTTAACTCAACTTGTGTGATAACACAGGAGAGTTATCAGAATGATTTAATGGGAATGGCAGACAGATGAAGTGCATCTCCTTGATCTGAATGCAAGAATTGTCACCCCAACAGTGGCCTTTCGTGAACATTTTCAGTCTTCACTATGACATGCATGTGTGTGCAGTGAATGTGGTGGCCATTCTTCACAACTTCTGGGAGCAGAAGCAGCTGAATGGTTCTTCCAGTGACTCAGATGGTTTTGGTGGAAAAGCAGCTGGGCAGACAGAGAGCCTGCTGCTGTACGAATCTGCACCTTGCCCTGGTCCCCCGTACGTCTGCTATGTCACGCTTCCCGGAGGAAGCTGTTTTGGGAACTATAAGGTGTGTTTGTCATCATCAGCGCTGTCTAACGACACTTTGCAGCTTCATCTAATGTGCTTACACTGCCATAATGGTCAAGAATGAACAGCTGTTCCTGAAAATATCACTAACATGTTGAAATGTTGTTTTGTTTTTTTTACTTTTTAGTACTATTCCAAAATTGCTTTTTGGCAGCACAATTTGACTAAATTACAAGCCAATAAAAGCCATAACAAGTTTCCTTACAAGCTGTTACTCTTTTCCTTTCTTTTGGGAAGTTTTATAGAATCAAATTTCACATTCAGAGATGCTCAGAAGCTGTTTTGGTGGCCATTCTGGTGGACTAAAAACACTGTCACACTGACTTTAAAGGTAATTTTACAATGGTGTTGTTCAGTTTAAATCTCATGATGCTTTTCAATGGGCTCATTGTGATCCAGACAGCAGCCCCAGCTCAGAGGAGGCATGTGATTGGCTATCTGTGAATGCCTAATCTCAATAGTGATTTGAGTTCAGATCCCATGATTAGCTGCAGTCAAGCGTAAAATTATCAAAAAAATACATTTCCTGACAGGACCTGTGGATTCAACCTTAGGCCCACACACACTCCTTTTGACATTTTAACCCCCGTTGTTGGCTGTCTGCTCATCCTCAGGTGTGTGAGACTCAAGCGGAAGCTCGGAGGGACGCGGCTCGCGTGGCTCTGATGAACTCACTTGTGAATGAGTTGCCGTGTCGACGCATCGACCCTGAGTTCATAACTCACAGTTTGCGTCAGGCAGCCCGAGACAGTGCTGTAAGTGTAAGCTAGTGCAAACAAACAGTATTACAGCTTATATGTCTCCATATTAACGCGCACTGTAATCTATTTAAAGGTTTCTATAGAAGATGCGTGTGATTCGAGTACCAGTATAGGAACCTACAGTTTGCTGCTTCACTCCTACACTGGAAGGACAATGCTGGAGTTCCAGGTAAAGAATAAAGACATATTTTTTGTTTTACATAAATACAGCTTCATAAATATTTAGATCAAAGGATCCAAGTCTTACAAAGTGCCACTTTGCTCTATAAATAGAGCGTTTATAATAACACTCACAATTTAAGTATCAACAGTTTACTTAATTAATAATTTATAAGGCAAACATTAATAAAAAAAAAACCTGTGGGGGGCAATTCTGCCCTTCATTAGAATCATTACCCCTCTTGTCTGTTCTTACATATTTATCCCCATTCCATCTCTCAGACCCTGGCAGGGACTTGTGTTATTAAACACCTAATGTTTCTACCTTTGTATAAATAAGCATACGTCTGCAGAAAGGGGGTTATTAGGAGAAGGAAATGGGGTCATTATCATTCCTGCTAAAACACAACTCATAGAGATGAATAGCCTCCAAGTAATACACACACTATTCACATGCACGTGTGCTGAAATGTTGTCACACTTGTAAAAAGGTTTGCACACAGCATCAAGTATAGGCTTTGCAGCTGTCACTAGGTAGTATAATTTATACTTGCAGTCAATGCAGGAGGTGTCAAATGGTTTCATAGTGCAGCAGAATTGTAAACGGAGCAGCAGGTACAACATGGACATCGACCTGAAACAACTTGGGTGTACAATTTTCCATCTGTGTCTAATTAGGTCAGTTGCAGTTAATGTATAGGCTCTCTGTTTAACACTAATGTCACTAGCTTCCCAACACATGGCAGCTGTTCGCCCGTTTGGTGTTTCATAAATCAGGATGAAACATACCCGGTGCGTGAGGATTTATTGTCAAACCAACCACGCACAGTTTAGGTATGGATAAAAGAAATATTAATATTTTATCTTTGTCAGACTTACACACACTAATCTGGTTTGTTTGGGTTTGGTATTTAAATCCTTACTCATGGAGTTGCAATACACTTTCCTTTCTGACTGTGCTTCTTTATCATCCTCATCTTCCTGCAGGAGATGATGACAGTTTTCCAGCTGTTGCACTGGAATGGGACACTGAAAGCGCTGAGGGAAAGGCAGTGCTCTCGACAAGTATGGGTCTTGCTTGATTAAACATCAGCATTTTCTGTGCCTGTGAAGTGATGATGACTTATTTTCTTTCCTCCATCCCAGAGTGTGATTAGCTATTACTCCCAGCGAGGCCTAGATGAGTACGTGCGCAGCAGTATGGCTCTGGATTGGCTGGGACGGGAGCAGAGATCACCAGGTCTTATCGGAGCGGAGCTGCAGGTGGCACAGAGGGAACTGGTGTTGGCCCGGCGTCGCGGTGTAGAGCTGCGCTTCTACAAGGAAAAGACAGAGATCCTCAGCTTGGCTCTGAGCCAAGCATACATTCACCCCACACCTGAGGTCTTCAGCCATTCGCCAAGTCACAAATACAAGCAAGAGCACCTTCCTTTAGACACGTTTTACAGCGAGGACACAGAAGCCCAGATAACCACACCCTTGAGCCATTTGCCAGCTGTCCATAATAACGCACAGCAAACAGTCTGTCAAACCTCTGGACAAAATATGCTCCCTGATAGCCCTTCACCATGTTCACAGCAAGCGTTTGTGCCTTTAGATAACTTTGAATAAACTGAATCATAAAGTAGAGGATGGATGAGCCATATTGTCATATAAACAAGTAACTAATGTGGCATTTGTTACACAGAAAGCAACTAATAAATATTACGTTCTCTTTCAACACGATTGAGAGTTTAAAAAAGTCATAGGAATGTTGGTTATCATAATGTCCTACCATAATAAACAGTCTAACATCCAGTTTAGTTTGTGACTATAAAACTAATATTCACTGTAATGTATAAGCATCTTTAACAAGAATAAATGTAGCATTCAAATTATTTAGAGTAAATAGTAGAAAACTTAATTAGACTGTTAATGTGAACCTCAGTTTATTTTTATTTTTTATATAGAACACTCACTGTTACATTTTATTTATGTGCATTCTTGATGCACATTCTTGTGGTAATGTGGCATGTACAGTCACAAAAAAGAAAGTTTTCACAGGACTCTATGCAGTCCTATAAAAAAGTACATCCCATGATTCAGTAGCTTGTAGAACCACCTTTAGCAGCTATAACTTGAAGTGTTTTCTGCATGACTTTTTTGGTCTTTTTTACAATGTTGCTTCAGTTCATTGAGGTTTGCGGGCATTTGTTTATGCACAGCGCTCTTAAGGTCCCACCACAGTATTTCAGTCAGGTTGAGGTCTGGACTTTGACTGGGCCATTGCAGTACCTTGATTCTTTTCGTTTTCAGCCATTCTGTTGAAGATTTGCTGCTTGGGCTGCTCCAGTTGAATGACCCAATTTCAGCCAAGCTTTAGCTGTCAGACAGATGGCCTCACATTTGTCTCTAGCATACTTTGGTATACAGAGGAGTTCATGGTCAACTCAGTGACTGGATGGTGCCTAGGTCCTGTGGCTGCAAAACAAGCCCAAATCATCATCCCTCCACCGCCATGCTTGACTTGGTATGAGGTATTTGTGCTGATATCTTGTGTTTGGTTTTCACCAAATGTGGCAATATTTTGTGCATTATGGACAAACACTTTGGTCTCATCTGTCTAGAAATCTTGTGGTTTGTTCTGATGCAACTTTGCAAACATAAGCCGTGCTGCCATGTTCTTTTTAGAGAGAGGAGGCTTTCTTCTGGCGCCCCTTCCAAACAAGTCCTACCTGTTCAGTCTTTTTCTAATTGTACTGTCATGAACTTTAACATTTAACATGCTAACTGAGGTCTGAGATGTAGCTCTTGGGTTTTTTGCAGTGTCTCTAAGCATTGCACAGTCTGACCTTGGGATGAATTTGCTGGGATATCCACTCCTGGGAAGATTGGCAGCTGCCTCAATTGTTTTCTATTTGTGAATATTCTTTCTAGTATGTATCAAGCAGATTTGAGTGTCATGCACTGCAGCCAGTCAGTTAGAATGCAGCTAATATAAGATGCAAAGATGCTTCTGATTCTTTTACATTGGTAAAGGACACAAAACAAATACACAGTTAAAGGGAAAACGTTCAGTCTATCATTTTAAGATACATGTCAAAATAAATATTTTTTCTCTTCTTCATAACCTGGCTTTTTTCCCCCCATTTTTACATCTATGTGTGTCACTTCAGACTGTAATAATTTTATTATTTGTGCATTAGCCCAAATTAGGTTTTATGTTGACTTAGGAAATTATACATTGCTTAAGCTAAATGCAGATAAAGACATTTATATTACGTCTAGTGAGTGAAAATAATCTTTATGCACGCGTTAAAAGAATATGAAGTTCGCGCATGAGGTTTGGCCTCCCTGCTATTCCGTAGAGAGGTGGAGTAGTCACGTGATCACAGAATACGATCGAAGAGTTCCTGGAAGAAACAAAACAAACTGCAGCCTGGCATTGGACGGGGCTGTCGCTGCATGTCACTCTCTCAAGCGAGTCGAAATTGATTTCTTACTATGTGAACAGCAGCAGGGAAAACCGAGAGCCACTGGTGAAGACATAACTGAGTAGAAACACCGCGTAACTGGCGAATGGTTCGGCGTTAGCGTAGCTTAGCCTTTGTGGATCACAATGGTTTCGTTTTCCCCAAAATGTGCTGTCTGAATAGTTTGTTTACGTTAAGACGCCTGCTAGCTTTGATATCCTCCACCGATGAATCCTGTCAACTGAATATAGAAGTGTGTTTTGTTTACCGCCGGTGACGGTGTTTATCTTTTCAGCACAGCCTGGGCTGCTTATCGCAGGAAATATTTTGCTATCTGTTCCAGCTAATGGTCGGCTGTTGTTTGGTATGTCCAGCTCACCTATGATGACTGTTCCTTTTCAGCTGATCAGCAATTTTCAGTTGATCGGCATAATTTTCACGAGAAAACTCCCCAGTCAGCTGTATGTCAGAGTGATCTGAGCTGTGAAAACAGCTGATGCGAGCAGACACTAAAAATGGAGGCTGTAAGACCAAAGAAGAACAAAGCCAAGACCAGCGGAAAATCTCAGGTGATTAAACCAAGTACTTTACATGTATTCTTTACCTTATTCTTCATTCACGGGGAATGGGGGTGCTTAAGTGGATATCTGTCACACAGTTAACACAGAAAAACACTTATCCCTTCAAAAGCACGGACAGTCGCAGGTGTTCACTCCAACAATACAGACAGGTGACAAGTTGAATGAAAACCCTGAGCCCTTGCACCATATAGTGAGGGCATCTGCTGGCTTTGTGTTAGTTATGGTCAGAAGTTTACGCATCATGGGCACGAATGACTTGGTAATTTGGGTCTTTTAATGATTTTTTTTTTTTTTTTTTGTGAACTGTTCTGTCTCCAGGGTGAAGTGATAGTATAGCTTTAATGACTTCAAAAAACAAGAATTGGGTGCACAAGTTTGCCCGCAATAACTCAGACTTGTTTCCGGTGGGTCTTGGGCTCTGTCAGGGCTTCCCTTTATCACCAGTTCTGTTCATCAAAAGGAGTCAGTTGAGGTGGTTCATGCATCTGACTAGGATGCCTCGTGGGTGAAGTGTTCAGGCATGTCCTACCGGGAGGAGGCCCCGGGGCAGACCCAGGACATGCTGGAGAGATCTCTCACCTGGCCTGGGAATGCCTCGGTATTTCTCTGGATAAGCTGGAGGAAGTGGCAGGGGAGAGGTCTGGGTTTCTCTGCTCTGTGTTTGGGATCATTGTCCTGCTGGAACACCCAAGTTTTAGCTGTGCTGTTGATCTGAGGTGAAGTTGAAAAATGTGGAGGCAGTCCTCCTCCTTTATTATTCCATCCACTTTGTGCAATGTACCAGTATCAGCAGGAAAATAGTCCCACCATGCTTGGTACAGTGTTTTTAGGTCTGAAAGCCTCACTTTTACTCTAGTGAGGCCTCACTTTTTACCTCTAGTAATTATAGCCAAATAGCTCAAACTTTTCTCCAGAAGGCATTTTGCTTGTCCATGTAGGCAGCTGCAAATTTCAGTCGAGCTTAAAGATGGCGATTTTGGAGCTGGGGCTTCTTTTTTGTCGGCACCCTCTTAGTCCATGGCATGGTCAAACACACTTCACTGTGGACAGTGACGCTGGTGTTCCAGCAGTTTCCAGTTCATGGCAGGCTTGACCCTTGGTGGTTGCTGGGTTGTTCTTGAACATGCTAACTAATTCCTTCATCTGAGGGTCAAACAAATCCTTTCTATGCTGGCAAATAGAAACTAATGAGAAGTTTATAGGCAAGTTTTAACTTGTCAAGTTAAAATACATCGTAGAACCTTTAACAGAGAAAATCCAAAATAAATTAAAACTTGTGCACCCAATTCTGTTTATATTCTGTCAATAAAGATGTGTGCTGTACAATCATTCCAGCCTGGAAGAAGTTCAAGGTTGAGACTGTTCTGAAGGCACATGTTTTTTTTTCCTTTAATTTGTCACCTGTCTATACTTTTACTCTTTATAAAATGATAATAAATAGAATACTTTGAAAAACACAGAAACTTCACACACCACCAACATCCAAACAATAAATAAATAAATCTTTGATTAAAAATGCAGAACTAATCACAGACATCATAATTCATTCTTTTTTGCCACTTTCATAACAATGTTTTTTCTGTAGTCACATGATTTTCGTCACATGTAAAAAGCTGTTGCACAAGCTTGGTTGCTCTCCGAGGAGAAATCGATGTGTCACTGTTGATTTTTTTTTTTTTTTTTTTTTGCACACAGCTGGCAAGGAAGCAGAAGCAGGCAGAGGAAGACAAAAGAACCCCGGCTCCCTCAGCTGTATCTGAGGCCTCCACTTCTGACTTCACTGAGATCCCCCTGAGTCTGCCCTATCAGGAAAAGGAGGAGCATGAGCAAGACACTGTTCAGACTCCTGAGGCCACAGCACAGTCATCAGACCTGCCCTCTGAGAATCAACAGACCGAAAAGCCTGCATCAGTGCTAAGTAAGACTTTACAGCCAAGTCTGACCTCGTCAACAGTGACATCAGCGCAGGAGTCAAAAAAGGAGGAAGAGGAGGCTGGTGGGGAGAAAGTTCATGGGGCTGAACTTAAAACTGTTCCACAAAGCACTGAGCTAGAAAAAGATGTAAAGTCATGGAATCAGCCATGTGTTTTAACTCAGTTTGAAACCACAAATCTCCCAAGTGCCCCTGCACTGTATCCATCACTTCCTACACTGGAAGAAGGTCCAGTGATACAGCTCCATGAGGAAGCTGTGGACGCCTGTGGAAAGGAACCTGCTGTGTTGGCACTTCCTGAGCAGGAATCGTCTCCTCCAAGTTTGCGGCCTTTGGAGTCCGTGGCTGAACTTTCTCGGAGCAAACTCTACCCTGAATTACCCAAAACAGCTTCAGAGGTTCAGGTGATCTAATGTGCCATAAGATAAGATGTAAATGCTGAGATTATTGTATGGTTAAAATTTTTGTTTTGCAATAATATGGTCTGTATTACACTAATATTTTTGCTCTGTAGCCGTTCTCACTGGAGCAGCTGAGTGTCTGGGAGCCAGGTGAAGGGTTGCAAGCATGGCTGGAGGGGGTTGAGGTTTGCGCAGCCCAGTTCTGTGCTCTGGCCCGGCAGGAGAAACACGAACTGACCGAATTGTTGCAGAACTACTGGCGCTGCCGCAGACAGCTGACCCAGTCGCACACACAGCTGCACACACAGTCATCTGAGTGCAAGAGCACACAGAATCGTTTGTGGAGCTTCAGAGATGAACAGCTCACTCTCCAGGTGTTTTTAATTAAAATATATAGAACAGAAAGATCAAATGTCTCACTGTTTCAGTCATACTTATAATTTCTTTCCTACAGGGGGTGTGTGCAGACCAGACCAAGGTATGTGGATACCATCGCTTCCAGCAGGCAGAGTTTAGTGAGAGTGTGCTGGCTGAGCTAAGAAGACTGTTTGAAGCTTGCAGCGAGCTGCTCCATCAGAAGGTCGTGCTGCATGCGTACACTGCTCTGCTGTCACGCCTGCAGGTGGAATCATACTTGTACAGTCTTATAAAAGGTGGGAGGAATTAAACATGCCCATTTCAGCCCTACCTCTGATATTACCAACGTAAACTGTATATGTGACATCAGTTTTGTCTTTTTATCTGTTTTGTTTTTTTCTTATAGACTGCTCAGGCAGCCAAACACAGCCATGTTCTCTCCAACCTCTGAAAGAGGCCATCAGCGTCCTGTTTAGTTTCACACGAAGAGTCCTTGATGACACGCAATTCCAGTCAGACATCCATCACTGGCTGGAGAGATTGGTATACACACAAACCCCAGGCCACTTTTCAAACTTATTGTCCCAGTGGTCAAGGTAATTTGTTGTTGTGATCTTCCATGTGATCCTGGTCTGTTCTCCAGGTCGCCGTACTGCTGCATGTTGGAGGATCAGGAGAGCACCTGTACCTGCTGTGCCATCTTCTGTGCTGTCCTGCTGGGGTGGGCAAGTGGGCTGCACACTTCCTCCAGGTTAGTTGGGAACACACATTTCTCGTCTGTTATTGTCACGTCAGTGGCTGTACACACAGAGGAGTAGAGTTCTCTTTTTTTTTTTTTTTTGAAAGTCTCATAAACCAATATTTTATTCACAATAGAACACAGAAAACATATTTCACAAAAAATATTTGCTCATC
>JAVDPK010016807.1:0-16149 GCA_034780415.1 Cichlasoma orientale
CCCCCCCCCCCCCCCCCACGTCCTATCACTGCCTCCTCTCTCGTCCTCTCCAGCTCAGACCCAGAAGTGGAGGTGTTCAGAATGGCAGCTAAAATACCCGGTCGGAACCGGGCCGTCTTCCTTCTGACGTATGAGGAGCTTCTGCAGCGCCGGCTGGGGCGTTACGAACACGTGACCAGCCTGCGGCCCATGCAGCTGGTCAGCCGCCTCAGCCTGGACGTCACTATCGTCGACCATTCCCTCATCACTGGTCTGGAGGTGCTGCCGCTCCGCAACGGCAAGAGCAACGGCGCTGCCAACACTGCAACTGCTCCTAATGCGCCAACATCAGGTTTATAGATACTGAGTACTGTGCAAAAACTGGGGGAAGTTAAAGTTAAGACTCTTCCAAAGATTGTTTTATTAGTTAAGTTCATACAAAGTACGAACTAATAACTCTTGAAAGTGTAAAGTACTCTTGATAAATACTAGAAAAAATTATGTTAAACTGCTTTTGTAGTCCATAAAATGTGCAGAGGTCATTTTTAAGACCACCCCAGCAAAATTTCAGGCTTTTGCTCTTGATCCCTGTTAAAGCACTTCCGTCTTTGTGCCCCAGCCAAGCCCGAGCTTCCCATCACCACTGTGATCAAAAACGAAAAGAACGTCTGCCAGATCACCTTCAGCCCCAACATCATCCAGCAGGCAAAGATCACCACCAGTGGCATCCTGGGAGACTTCGTGGTCCGCTACGATGTCCAGAGAGACATGGGGATCGGAGACATCCAGGTGAAAGGATATGCCAAATAAACGCAGACATGGCCAAAGGTTTTGATGAAGAAAACAACTCTGTGATAATAATTATAATATACTGGATCCATGCTCGCAAATTTCCCATCCAGCTACACTTATCCACCCACCTGTTAGTCATTCGTTTCTCTGGCCTCCTGCCACCAGCTTCAACATTGCTGCCAAACTCCTGTCTGTCTTCAGAGCAGAACTACAACTGCAACCAATCTCACCGTCTGCTGCGCGTCTCTCTTTGTTTTCCAGGTTTTAAACGGCCATTTCGTCCACTACTTTGCCCCCAAAGACCTCCCCGCTGTCCCCAAGAACGTGGTGTTTGTGATTGATACCAGCGCCTCCATGCTGGGGACTAAGATCAGACAGGTATTGCATCAAACAGCTGAATGATATTGCATTTTCCTTAATTTGTGGCAGCTGTAAAAACAGGATCCAAATAAATATGCGGTGTTTAGTGATTAATGTTAGGATAATCAATAACAGAAGGAAAACATGCAATCAAAGCGGGAGGAAACAAAAAGTTAACTCAGTTTAAGTGAAGTCAAATTCAAAATCTACACTAAGCAACTGGTAACAAATGATGTTCGTTGTGACTCTAATGGAAACTTTAATTTACAAAACATCATGTAACGTTTAATAAGACATGAAGCATCCTTATATTAACAGTTCTGTGCATGAACCACGTCTCGCGTTGTTTCAGTGAAGAACAGCATTGTTTGATTTAAAGGATCAGTTCACCCCTATTTTCTCCAATAGTTTGTGTAGCCTTTGCCCCAATCCCCCGCCTCCAAGACCTCCACCCAATCCCCTGCAATGACCAAAAACTTCAAATAAAAAAGAACTTTAACTGCTCACAATTTTCACTTATTAGTTACACCACAAAATACCAACACTGTGAGCATTTTGTGTGTTTGCCAGAGCTATAAATAAGGAGAGACTGGAGGTCCGGAGCATGTGAGCAGGGAAATTTCTTTTCCGTGGCTGCCGTGTTTACAGCTCAGCACCTGCCTGTTTTTTTGACCTGGATGCGCTTAGTTCACTTGTAGAGTTTGCCCCTGAATTTTCCCGTTACCAGTGAGCATTCTTTTCCTGCTACTCATGCTGAGTTTGGATTTGGCCCACTTTGGATTTACACTAGGCTCGCAGGCTTGGTGCATTCTCACATTAGAGTCTTACCTAAAACTAAAAGCAGAGGTATCGGATATGAACTCGTTCTCAAGTCTTCTCCCAAAGGAATCAGAGGAAATCAAAATTTTCTGACAATCCCTCTTCCTTTACAAAGCAATTTCCCCATTTTAAAGTTGAATTTTAATCGCTGCACTGGATGGGAAATGTGACACCCCACCTCCTCACTCCCACACTGGAATATCAGACCTTTTCCTCCATCTGCTGTAGCACCATAATCCCCTCAGCCAGAGCTGATCTTTGCAGCTGCCCCGAAACAGAAAAGAGGAGAGAAAGTGAAAAACAGATTTTCACTGAGAAAGAAAAGTGGAAACTGTGAGGGAGGAAGGTCAGCGTCTATGGGGTAATGGAACTTTCTAGACAACAGTACCCTCGACCCCCTGATCCCACTCCCCACCGTCAGCAGCCCCAAGTGGGCTGTAGGAACAGAACAGCAAGTGTGTTTTGATGTGGCGTCACAATAGAGGTTTTTCAGTGGAGGTCAGCGTGTGGTTCTGACCCCTGCTGTATACACCCCATCTATGAAGCCCCTCAACACGAGATCATATATCTCACCCACACTCACGGCTGCAAATGCGAAGATGAAGCTTCAAGACAGAAAAGCAGTACGAAGTCTTGACTCCAAATAACTCTAATTTCCATGCCCTTGTACTTAAATGTGAAAATGTTATGCTCTGTGAATATATGATTGAATCTGGTATCATATTTTATGGTGCAATTAAATCTGAGGGCTCTACATCAACAGCAAGCAACTGGAGTTTACATTCTTTTTATGCTCATCTGTCAAACAAGACAGAAATGTTACCATTGCAGGATAATTATAGGATAAAGAGCTTTGTCAAAATAACTGTTAACTTTCTGATGAATTTGTGGATCTGACATCCCTGAGAGATAGGGTGAAGAGTGCAGTCATGCGAGAGGGGCTCAGAGTAGAGCTGCTGCTCCTCCACATTGAAAGGTTGAGCTGATTCGGGCACCTGACTAGGATGCCTCCTGGGCGCCTCTTGGGTGAGGTGTTCCGGGCCTGTCCTACCGGGAGGAGGCCCCGGGGCAGACCCGGGACATGCTACAGAGATCACATCTCTCAGCTGTCAGTGTCTCCCTAAAAGAGCTTGAGAAGGTGGTCAATGGGAGGGAGGTCTGGTCACCTCTGCCAGACCCCGATAAGCATCAAAAAATTGTTGGATGGATGAATTCATGTGTCAGCATCGCTGCAAGAATTAATCACATGCACTGCAGCCTTGAACTCTTCGAGATACCACCCAGCGGGGGTGGATGACACAGCTGAATCGGACATAAGCCGGTCTGTGCCTTGCCACCTCCCAAGTACAAAGTCCATGTGATGTCAGATTGTGACAACATGCAAATAGTTCTGCTAACATTCAGGGTCAAGTCTATCCAAGCAGCTCCCTCACTTAAACCACATCCAGTAGTCTGATCATATCGAAAGACCATTTTATGAGCTGCATGTGAGAAGCTGTGGAAAATGTCCCGCCTACATTCTTTAGAAATTATCCAAAGTTCTTGTATAAAAACGGCTGTAGTCTTTTTATTCCGTTAAAAAATAAATAAATAAATATGGAAACAATGAGAACTGCATGACCAAAGGAAATAAACATTAACAGTTTTCTGCCATTGTTGGCACCACCATCTAAACTTTGATTCAAGGGATGGGGTTGGTGTTGATTGATGGTTTGTGTGTTTGCTTCCCGCCCTTCCGCCTCATTTTACAACACAATAAGCAGGAATGCACCACAGGCACATCAGGTTCAGTTCAGCCCAAGATAACCTAAAGCAAATACTGATACAAGTTGTAAAATAGTTGAAAAACACACAAAAGAAATGGATTTGAATATTTAACTCAAGATTATGCTGGTTTGAAAAAAATGTAAGAACATAATTAGGAAATATAAATTAATTACATATTATATAAATTACTTATTGTACAAAATAGAAATGAGCAAAGATAGAGGAAATCTGCCAGATTTACAAGACTAAAGACAGCAAAAGTGAAACCTTACCAAACTCCTTTGAATAGTCCCGGTGCTGCACTAAATTCTTTATCAAAATATTCTTTATTCTGCCATCGAACATAAATCTTCAACAAAACAGAGATCGTTAAATCGGAGCCACGTGTCGCGCAGAATGTCTCACAATCCGTTATTTCCCTTCATCTGTGGCTGTCTCTCAGACTAAAGATGCCCTGTTCACCATCCTGAGGGACCTGCGGCCCGGCGATAACTTTAACTTCGTCAGCTTCTCCAATAGGATCAAAGTTTGGCAGCCGAATGGTCTCGTGCCAGTGACGCCCCTCAATATCAGAGATGCCAAGAAGTTTATCTACATGCTGATGCCCACTGGAGGTGAGACATTATGATTTTTGAAGACTTTAAGTGTACCATAAGATATAATAAAAGCAGTAAAACTGCCTTTAATAACTTAACACTGAGCTTAGATTTAAAGTGGAAAAAGCCAGCGTTTAGTGAGGGCAAGAAAAATGTTAAAGTTTGACTCAGTCACTGTATTTCCATAACCTGAGTTGTAATCAGCAGTGACATCCTTTCACTGCAGGCACCAACATCGATGGCGCCATCCGAACTGGCTCCTCTCTGCTTCGTGACTACCTCTCGGGCCCCGACAGCAGCCCGAACAGCGTCTCGCTCATTATTTTCCTGACAGATGGGCGGCCCACCGTCGGAGAGATCCAGTCCGTGGCGATCCTGGGGAACACTCGTTCAGCTGTGCAGGAAAAGTTCTGCATCTTCACAATTGGGATTGGTAATGACGTGGATTACCGACTACTGGAGCGCATGGCTCTGGAGAACTGTGGGATGATGAGACGCATCAATGAGGAGGCTGATGCCAGTGCCATGCTCAAAGGGTAAGACTTTGATGTGACATTTTATCCTGCTAACTACTAACTGGATTATTAGGTTTTCAAGCTTTGGGGCAGATTCTGTGCTTTCCAAATTTATACATCAATCATCCTAATTTTGAAATGACCTGAGACTAGTCTGAAGTCTGATTTGATGTTGGAGTGAAAGTATATTACAATGAGCCTGAAATGGTGTCTTGAAAATGTATTGGACAGAGTTTAATAAAAAGGTAATGAAACAAACCTAAGATTAGTGTGAAATTGTGGTCTGGGAGTTCTCTAAAATAGCATGAAACTCATTTGTCTTGGACAGCTTAGAAAGCTTCTTAGCTCTGGTCTTCTTTCAGTCTGAAATGTGTCTAAATTTGGCCCCAGAAATGTTTGACATTGAATTTTGGAAGCAGCTCTAAACTCTGAAGGTCTGGTGCTTGTCTTTAGTCTAGTTTTGTCCTTGACGGTAGAGAAAATCCAATGATAATGGTCCATAAATGGTTTAAAATTAGTGTGATAGTAAACTGGCTTAAAGCTAGCATAACACTGGCCAGAAGACAGAAGCTCTGGTTTTATTTCACATTTTCAAGCATGGAAACAAAGGAACGGTAATTTTTAACTTATCTTTGTTGGAATTTAAGGACAATTAAATTCCAACAAACTGGGCTATAAACCAGGCCTGAAGCCTTTTTCTGACTGTAATCCAGCGATAACTTAACTATTGAGAAATCTCTATTTTGTAGCCATATTTAATGCAGGCAGTGTTGCACCTCTGTAGATTTTGTTTTTGGGGTTCACCTTTGTTATTATATTGCAAAACACAAGACCGGTATTTCCAAAAGAAAAAAAAAACACAGAATAATTATTCAATAAATAATTATTACTTTTAACAGGCAATTACTGCCCTGTACCTTTAGTTTTCATATATTTATAATCTCATTCTTATTAGGCATTTAGCTGTCCTTAATTCCTCCCTTCTCCCCCTTTGACATGTCCATCCGTCTTTCATCAAGCTGTGAGGGAACGACGGCCACAAATGTGACGGTGCTGACAAAAGACCTCTTTAATCAACTCTCTCTCAGAGCTCATTTTTTTATTATCCTTGACACAAGGTCCTCTTCTCCCTCTTTCCTCCGCACTCAGACACACAAGGTGTTTGTTCAGTTGAGCAGGTATGTGTGTGTTGTGAAACCTGCGTCTGAGCATGAATGAGGGGTTAACAGATAGACTCCAAAGTTAATAGCCCCTGATCTGCTTGCACAAACATGCTGGTTAGGAGGTGAGGAAGTTTGCTGTGGCGTGACGACAATGACAGGCCAGAGGAACTCTGAAGTGGGGCAGCAGCAGCTTAAGGGGACAGACGAGCAGGTTTATGGCCGGAAGGTGTCTTATTTGAATAAACAAGATGAGGAAATATACAATCAGACCCTTCTTTTTCTGGCACTGATCACGTGTCCGATGGTGACAATGAACGAGCAAGTGCAGATTTGGAAACTCTGCATAATGTGTAAAATTATGCTCAGGTTCATGACAAGTTAGGCAAAATACAGAGCAACTGTTGCATTATTAGTATTTGAACTGCCTCCAATTATTGCAATAATCTCTGTTAGTGTTACTGCACTACTGGATTCTGCTGGGCAAGCAAAGCCCAGCTTTATTGCTTATGAGATGTACGCCAATTTATTGTCAATTGTTTTAAAACTTAAGTTTTATCATCTTAAAACTTGCATATTGATCCAGCCAAAAAACACTGTAAGTTGTTTGTTCAGCTAATAGCTGATGGGCGTAGCCACCATGACGCAACCCATTGCTTTGTGGATTCCAGTTATGACGCCTGTAGATGAGCATTTTCACCTTCTCCTTTTTGCTGTTTTGAAACTATATGTGAAAAATAAGTGGCGGCTCTAACTGTTGAACCACACAGGTTTACTACACTTCTCCAATGACCTCACTTTTCAGACCCGGAAGTTACTTCCGTCTTTTATACTCTCTGTCGTTCAATCATACCAACCTGTTGGAAAGTTCTCCTGGAATGGGAGGTGATTTTTTTTTTTCTTTTAGAATACCTAACTTATCTTATTAAGACTTAGAGTTTCTATTATTAAGGATGTGGCCACTGACTAACAGGTGGATGTAGAAACAGGTGGCTGGAGCTACTTTGTCCTAGATTTAACCTCTGCTGATGAGTTGCTGAATTGGAACTCTCGAAAATGTTTGTGGATTTAGTGACTTTGGAGTATTTTTAATGTAATCATCTGTTAAAGAATATTATTGTGAGGTTAATTTCCTGTCCAAAAGGTATGTGCTTAAGTTCCAGTGAGCAAAATTGCTGTATGGACCCACACAGTCTTACTAGCATTAACTGATAACACTGCACCTTCTCAACCAAATATGATCACTTCTGACTTCAGCAAACCAGCATGACACTGGCCAAAATGCTAAACACTGCGGCATTGAAACAAGACTTTACAAACAGATAGGACTATCCTGGACTGATAAACAATGTCAGCCACAGATATGTAATTTTAAAGTTTCTCTTTGAAAGAGAAAGGCAACTTTTTTTTATATATATATTCTTCTTGGTACTGCCACTCCTAGATGAACTGCAAAGTTGACAGCTCTTTCCTTGCATTTGTTTCCCATAGCTCCAATACAGTGGATGCATTCATTCTATCCATCCATTTTCTTCTGCTTATCTGAGTTCACATTGTGAGGACAGCGGCAGCAGTCTAAGCAGAGATACCCAGACCTCCCTCTCCCCAGCTACCTCCTCCAGCTCATCTGAGGGGTTACCAAGGTGTTCCCCAGGCAGCTGAGAAATATAATCTCTCCAGCGTGTCCTGGGTCTGCCCCGGGGCAGACCCAGGACACGCTGCCCCCCGCTGCCCAAAACACCTCACCTAGGAGGCATCCTAGTCAGATGTCCAAAGCATCTCAACTGGCTCCTTTTGATGTGGAGAGGTAGTGCCTCTACTCCGAGCCCTCTCCATGAATTGCCAACTTATCATGGTAGAGGAATTTGCACTCCCACATGAGCCCAGGAGCTTTGTTGTTAGGGGCAATTTGCTCCTGATAGGATCTCCCAAAGCAAATTGGTCCTGAGTGAGGTGCCAGATTAAGAGCAATTCAGAAAATAAAAAAACCTATAATGAAAAGAAACCAAGGGACATGACTGCCCTGCACAGGATAGGGTTGGTACCAACCCTGGTCCAGGGGTGGGGTGCTTGCAGGAGAGCGCCAAAAGCAATACATGGGCCCACCTTCTTGTGGACCCACCACTCACAGGAGGGGCCATAGGAGTTTGGTGCTTTGTGGATTGGGCAGCAGTCAGTTATAGAGGTTGTGACGGTTGATGAATCTGAAAGTGGTCTCTTTCAGAGACCCACATCTTTTGATTGAATCCTATTGGAAACCTTAGGGATTTTAGTAGTAACCTTGACTCGGCATCATCATTTGATTGATCTTTTTGCTTTGAAACCCTTGATATCTTTGTTCCTTTCTAGGTTCTATAATGAAATAGGAACTCCTCTGCTGTCTGACATAAGAATCAACTACACTGAGAACTCAGTCCAGTACGTCACTCAGAATCTCTTCACCAACTACTTCAACGGCTCTGAGATTGTCGTTGCTGGGAAGCTCACAAACGAAAGTGCAGAATCCCTCCATGTCCAGGTCACTGCCAGCAACAATGATAAGAGCATCATCCTCGAGACCGATGTTCCACTGCGACACCGACGGATAGATACCGAGAAGCATGTGAAGGTAGCCACTGCTGCAATGGCAGCCGGAGTCAAAGCCCTGAGGTCCGATGCAACACAGAAATTAGGAGTTGCTTTGGGTTCAGTAGCAGAAGACTTCGTGGAACGTGTGTGGGGTTTTTTAAGCATCAAGGAGGGGCTGCGGTCACGGCTGCGCAGCCAAACCAGCAAGGAGAGGGAAGATCATACTCAACAGGCCACCAACCTGTCTATGACCTATCACTTCTTCACTCCTGTCACCAACATGGTGGTGGAGAAGCCTGAAGTCCTGGCTGATGGCACCATGGCCCCTGCACCCACCGTCACGCCAGGAGCTGGCGAGGATGCTTCACCTGCCAATGAACTGCCAGATGACACAGATGAGAGAAAGGCACAGACGCCTGATGGGACGCTCGTCAGCCAGGCTTTATCACTGAGCAATGCAATCGGTAAGGTGGCAGCTCCCAGGTTAGGCTATGCAGGGTGTCCCTTTAAAGTCTGCTTAATTGGTGTAAAAATGGAAACGTTTGTTTTGAGTGAGAATGTCAGAATGTCTTTTGCATCAGATAGCAGCAATAATTTGGTTTGTATTACATACAGATACAAAAGGAAACTATACATATCATCCTCAACATTTGATTTGGAAGATCTTTTTTTAGCCTGGAAAAAGAGTTTGTTGATCTATAAAAAGGCCCTCTGTAGAACATCTTACTATTTATCACTGATTGAAGAACAACCCCAGGTTTCTTTTCAGCACTGTAGCCAGGCTGACAAAGAGTCAGAGCTCTGTTGACCCAAGTATTCCTGTATCTTCCTGTAAGCTTCCCTTAGGCAGTATACTATTATTGCATACATTTTTATTGTTATGCAGATGATACCCAGCTTTATCTATCCATGAAGCTAGATGACACATCAATTAGGTAAACTGCAGGAATGTCTTAAAGACATAAAGGCCTGGATGACCTCTAATTTCCTGCTTCTAAATTAAGATAAAACTGAAGTTCTTGTACTCAGCCCTACAAATCTTAGAAGCATGGTGTCTAACCAGATACTTTATTTGGATGGCATTACCTTGGCCTCCAGTAACACTGTGAGGAATCTTGGAGTCATTTTTGACCAGGACTTGTCTTTCAGTGCACATATTAAGCAAATATGTAGGACTGCTTTTTTTTTTTGCATTTGTACTGTATTTCTAAAATTAGAAACATCCCATCTCAAAGTGATGCTGAAAAGCTAATATATGCATTTATTACTTCTAGGCTGGACTATTGTAATTCATTATTATCAGGCTATCCTAAAAGCTCCCTGAAAAGCCTTCAGCTGATCAAAAATGCTGCACCGAGAGTACTGACAGGGACTAGAAAAAGAGAGCATAATTCTCCCATATTGCCTTCTCTTCATTGGCTCCCTGTTAGATCCAGAATTGAATTTAAAACTCACAGGATCCAAAGGATCGGGTGCCAATATCCAAATCACAGACACTACAGGACACCCCCTAAAGATCCCAAATCCTTCCCCCAACTCACAAAAGCTGTTTTATCAGTATGAGGTAGACTTACACAGTATTGGGCAGGTGGTTTTAACATTGTGGCTGGTCATGTATGTCCAGTGTTTACAAAACAGCAAACGAATCAAATACAGTTGCACTACAAAACAAAAAGAAGGTGTAATCATGTTGCACTTTTGAAAGGCATTATAACCACTATCTCATGTCAGAACGTGCAGAATGCACGTTCTGACATGAGAACGTGCATTCTCATGTCAGAGAGAATGCACGTTCTCTCTGACATGGAGAGAATGCACGTTCTCTCTGACAAAGTGCATTGCACTAATATCTGATCTAAAAATAGTTAATGTATTTTAAAAAAAAAATTTTTTTAGCAATGGCATTTCTCTGGTTCATCACTGAGACAATTCTCTTCCTTGTAGGTAAAGCTGAGAGGAGACCAGCCAAGAAATCCATCACCTTCTCCAAGACATCGGGTAACTCCAGAGTTTCTGTACTTTTCACATCTTTGTAAGAGGGTACTGGACGCATATATGAAGTGATCATATGGCTCAATAGTAAAACTTAAAGGACAGGGGAAGGGGAATGTACAGTAGACTCTATACACTCTCTGTGTGGACAGCCTGTAATTTGGATGTTTGTCAGACAGTCGGCAGTGATCACACAGACAGCAAGAGGCTCAGCAGTTCCTCTGAACCTGACCTGAAAAGAGGAAAGAACCTTCAGGGTCTAATTGAAATGCCAACACGGGCGCTACGTAGCACTTTAAACCTTAAGTGCTGTGTGCTAATGGAGTTTGAAAGAGGATGTTTGTGCATGTGTTACAGTAAAGAGAGGGAGCTCATCAGAAGCAGTTAGTGAGGACTAATAACCCCGTCATTACTGTTGCTCTATCATCTCATTGCTCCTCTCTTCTTCTTGACTGGTTCCCATGAGCCTGTCGGGAATTCTAGCTGAATAAATAAACTGTGTCCCAGAAGAGACGCTTAGTTGACTAATACACAAACAGACACATTGCTGTAAACACATCTAAACAATCATCAATCAGATTTTGCTATTCGCTGTACTGTACGTCACAATGTCATTTTGAGCTCAAAAACACTATAAGTCACTTTTTTTTCTTATTTTTTTTAAATTTATAGCCTTATTTTTAGCAACAGTGATAGCGTAGCTAGTCTTGATTTCACCTCATAAAAAATGTGGTCCTTGAGACACTTGCTGGTGGAAGCACCCTAAAGGCATGTTTGAGTACTTCAGCCGGTGCTCACAGTACTGTGCCACATGCTGTCACACAACTTTACAGGTGTGCAGGTGAGTTCGAAGATGGGTTAGGTAATAATACAGGAATTAGTTTTGAGTGCTGATGGTCAAAACTTGCTGCAGCTGTTATATTAATACAAGAAGACTTATTTTCTCATTTGAGTCAAAGTCCTGCACCCCTCTTTATTTACTTGCTACCCATTGTTGCCCTAGCATCTGCAATCTTTCTTTTTTTTGCACAGCATCTCTTCAATCGGTTCTGTGAAGCTAGAGAATTTCCCTTGATTTCTTTGTTTACATTCACCAGCCACTTCATTGGGTTTACTTTTTCTAGTACTGGGTTAGACCCCTTTTTGCCTTCAGAACTGCATTAATTCTTCGTGGCACAGATTCAACAAGGTGCTGGAAACATTCCTCAGAAATTCTGGTCCATATTGACGTGATAGCGTCACACAGTTGCTGTAGATTTCTCATACAAATCATGGCTGTACAGCAGACGGTGACTCTCACGTTCCACCATATCCCAAAGGTGCTCTGCTGGACTGAGATCTGTGACTATGGAGGTCATTTGAGTGTAGTGAACCCACTGTCATGTTCAAGAAACCAGTTTGAAATGATATGGACATGGTCAACAATAGTACCCAGGTAGGCTGTGGTGTTGAAACAGTGCTCAGTTGGTACTGAGGGGCCCAAAGCATGCCAAGAAAATATGCCCCACACCATTACATCACCACCACCAGCCTGAACGGTTGTTCTCCTCTTATACTTCTTCAGCGGATGGTGATCCCCATTTTGTGGTTGAGTTCCCCCTCAGTAAACTGACTGTTTGCTTCAACATCAACGGTGAGCCGGGACACATCCTTGGCCTGGTCTCTGACCACAAGTACTCTGGTAAGCCTCATGATTATACTCTGTAAAGGAACCGAAACTCTTATTTCACATCAAGATCTAAATCTTTTCTGCTTTTAATAAAACATAAATGTATGTTCTCAGGTGTGACAGTCAACGGTAAGCTCATTGGAGCCCCACCTCCACCAGGCAGTCACAAGCAGCAGCGTACTTACTTCAGCACTATCACCATCGTGGTGGATAAACCCAAGCGCGCCTACATCGAGGTGACCCCCAAGAAAGTTATTCTGGATGGACGGGACCGCATTGTTCTGCCCTGCCACTCCACTGTGTCTGTGGACAGTGGGGTGCTGTCAGTGGCCATTGTGGGAAAGTCTAACGTGACCGTGACTGTCGGAGGGAACATCAGCTTCGTAATCCTGCTGCATCAGTACAAGAATCCAGCGCCCTACCAGAGAGACCACCTGGGGTTCTACATCAGTAACAGCAAGGGGCTGTCACACAGCTGCCATGGGCTGCTAGGTGGGTGTTGAAGGAGATCATCTGTAAAAACTTGTTGATCTGATAAAGTAATCATAAATCCAAGTCACTGAAGTAGTGACTACTTAATGTTAACAAAATCCATGCATTACCTATTTCCATGCTGGAGCATGGACAGGAGACCTCCATAGTTGTCCCATGAGATCCGCCACTGGGTTGTTGGCAATTTGGATGTTGTAGAGAGTGGGGTGCGGCCTCTATACAACAGGCTTGTGCTTGACCAAACTCTGGGGATCTGGGGAGTTCAGAAGCTGGACTGATGCCTTGGGCTTTTAGCCATGTTCTGAGTCATTCTTAGCAGTTTTTGTGGTAGGGCGTAATGTTCTGCTACTGTCCAGCAGTGCCAGTAACATGGGGGTGTGGTTGCTGTGCAATACATGTTAAAGTAACCCTGTTAAAGGGTTCACCAAAATCAGCAGGAATAATCCTCTGAGGATGATCAATATCTAAATCACATAAAGTCAGAACTGTTCTTACTAAACCTGAATCTGACTTTGCAAAAAAGAGCTACATACGCTGCAAACACAGCCCAATGCCGTGTCAAAGGCTACTTGCCAGGTTACATTACAGTGCAATGCAAAGTTGCCAGGAAAAAGGTCACATTTTGAGAAAAGGAGAAAATTAAGCCCAATTTAAGTATTTAATTACAAACTAAGCTTTCGATAGCTACACTTTCATCTGGGACAATTTACCCCAACGATTCAGAGATTTTGGGGAAAAAATTGACTGTGTTATATACACCTACATTGTAACAAATTGTGAATAAATGCATAATGGTTGCATTTTTTTTGAAAACATATTGTAATAGCAGTTTTACACAGTCAGCAGGAAATTAACTTACTGGCTTCCAAAAAGACTTAAAATAACCTGAACCCTGGATTCATTTTCCTTTTAGGTCAGTTCCTGTACGAGGAAGTGGGATTGGCAGAGCTTCCCGCACAGGGAGACATGAAGCCCACCACGGTCCTGAAGGTGAAGGACCGCTCAGTGCCGGTAGTTCAGAAAAGTAGGAGGATCTACAGCGGGGCGCAGAGCGTGGACTGCTGGTTCGCCCGGAACAATGCAGCCAAGCTGATAGACGGAGAGTACAAGGACTATTTGATGTCACACATGTTCGACACGGGAGACTGGCCACACGGGACAAACAGGGTGTGAGAGGTGTAGCTACAGCATTTAATTACTTGACTAAACTCCTTTTAAGCATAATTATCACATCCAAATTGACCTAAAAGGCTCCACACAGCAAGTGTTCTTCTTCCTTCAGGTCCCTTTTGAATATATTTTTTATTTCTGCTGAAAATTAAATGTTTTATTATATAATTTCTTATTTTTACATATGTATAATAAAAAGTGTAAATAAAACCATTAAAACTATATTTTTAGGCTTTCTGATAATAACTTTTGCACACCATTGGGACTGCATATTTTTTGATATTCATGTAAGCATGTCTTAAACCTGAAGCAGTAAATCACACCTGTTTACCACCAAGAACAACCCCACTAATTAACCCTTTGTCTCCACTGCCAATGGCTACATGCACACCTAACACACAACTACACACCCTTATACACTGCTCCATATTCTTCCTTGTCATCAAGTGGGGGGTCACAGGGCTACAGGCCACACCCACACAGGTGTGCTCTGGCCAGGTCCCATTCAGCTTGTCTGTCACTGCGCTGCTTCACCCGGGCCGTAACAGGAATTCAACACCGAACACGGGTTCATGTGTCAATCATCTTTATTCATAGCACAGATTAAATACATTCGTAAGAAGCACTGTGGCAGCTTACGGCCTGTGGACACCGCAGGTCATGCTGTGCTGTGTCATCCACATGATTGTAACTTGGTTTATTAAAAAAAAACAAAAAAACATAAGGTACAATGAAATACAAAATAAAATATTATAGATAATATATATCAAACTGTAGACCTTTGAAATTATAGATGTAAACGTGGACTTTTAGGATAAAGTAACGTACATCCATCACACTTGCCTATTTTACCACCTTTAGTCTGGTGATGAAGACGCAAAACTCTCACACCTTTTCTTTATTCAATAATGTTCCTATTCACTGCATTTACCACAGACTGGAGCACAATATAGACATGTAGAGAATAACTGAATAAATAACATTGTGCCATACTTTGCAAAAGTTTAATACATCATCCCACTACCATGTGGCGTAAAGGCCTCCCATAGGAGACAAAAAAGTTTGAAGTGTTACGAGATATTCCATAATTATAAAAAAAAGTGCCCAAAAATACCTGACATTTATTAAGCTTTAAGCTTGATTGCTGCTTCCGCGTTAAATCTACATCATGGACATATATCCTACTCCATAACCAGGCATGCACCTCCCCAAAGATGCAGGTACATTTTGTGGTCTTGACTGATCTGCTTGGTAATAACATGATGTGTTGGAACATGTATAATGCCTATGTTAACTATGTATTAGGTTGTAATTCTATCTGGCTTGCTCACAATGCTAAAGCAATAGCCACCAATGCACCACATGCAGTTTTCTCATTTCCACAGCTTTAATAATTGGCATATTTGACCAAATCAGTGCCAATGTCTTCTCTCTTTCCTATGTTGCAGTAGAAATAGCTGTTGCTCAATATTTATTAGTTCCAAGTTCAACATGATTAGCTCATTTTCTATTCAAAATGTCTGAAGTACACCCAAAATAAAAAAAAAAAATAAAAAAAAAATGGATGTAGGTGTGAAAAGTGAAGCCAATGCAGTAGTTGTTTCAGCCTGCATTCTTTCTAATGGCCAGCAGGGGGTAGCCGCTGTAGCAGCCAAAAGAAACCATATTGTATAGAAGTCTGTGAAAAATTAACCTACTTCTTAGGTCCCAGTCACACAGGCCTACAGACTAGATGGTGACTGCCAGTTGCTAGGGAAAAAAATGGGCATTCCCCAACTAGTTGCCATTAGTTGCTGAAGGCTGCTAGCTAGGGAAGCTAGCAGCCCTGACGGTTGGTGGGAAGTTAATTCGTTAAATTGGATGCAAAGAGGTATACAGTGCTGTACTGAAAACTTCCTTGTGATTGTTTTGGTCACTAGCAGATTGCTGTGGTTGCCTAAAATCTGAATGGAAGACAGCAACTTATCTGAAAACACTCACCAGCTACTCGCTAACGCGCTGTGAAACTGAACCGCAAACGCAAAATGTTCGCCTTCAAATTAAAAGGTAATCCTTTTGAAACGTGTTGGTTTCATTAGCGAGGCACAACTTTTAAAAAGGCACGTGTTCTTTGTTTCTGGTTTGCGTTGCACTTTTTCCATTTTCACCACCACTCAGTGGTTAGTGGGTATTTGCAGACAAGTTCGCGTCTTCCATGCAAACTACAGGTGACTGCGGCAGTCAAACGAAGCAATCACAAAAAGGTTTCTGGTGCAGGATCATCTTTGCAG
>JAVDPK010016808.1:0-16149 GCA_034780415.1 Cichlasoma orientale
TTCTTTCTTTCTTTCTTTCTTTCTTTCTTTCTTTCTTTCTTTCTTTCTTTCTTTCTTTCTTTCTTTCTTTCTTTCAAGGTTAGTGGGACAACAACTTGTTAGTTTTATGTGTGACCAGTTGCTCTCACGTTTTAGTCACATGGACATTCCTGTCCCCCTCTGCCTCTCCCCCCAACCAATAAACAGGAGACTGTTTGATGATAGGACATGATTATTTAGCCTACTTCTGTTGCCAGCTCCTCTTTTGCCCTACTCAGCTGTAAAGAATGCCCTAATTTCATTTCCACCCTACTAACAAACAACCACACACGCCCCCTTCTCCTTTTCATTTTGTAGCTTTTGCCGTCTCCTGTTTCTTTCTCACTTTTGAGCACACACACAGATACCCGAGTCTGATTCTGCTGACCCAGTGACATGTGGCTGCAGGATGCTCCAGTTATTCTGCACAGAGAGTTTTTGCAGTTATCGGTGCATTGGCATAAGGCCCATTTCCAAGCAGACACAACAATGTCATGCTGATTTTTTTTTTTCCCCCAATGATTCACTCCAGTCTGCTGACCCAGTCTTGGAAAGAAGATACGTCCTCACACTCACTCAGTTAATACTGACAGTTTAATGTGTCTGTTAAGGCACGAGGATGCACTCAGCACCTTAAGATGAGTCAAGGGGCTGCTGTGATGTGATGCATATATGGTGAATGGTCACTCTAAGAATATGCAAAATAACTGATACACTTCCTGCAGCTCAATTTGTCCTTGAAACATCGACATGAAGGTCACACCGCGTGTTTATGTTTGTATATTCAATTCAGTTCAAGTTTCCATGCCATAAATCAATAAGCTCTCACTGAGCCAAGTACACTTCTCCTTTGTTCACTCCTCAATTTAAGATCAGTTAAAATTGTAGTAAAACATAATTAAGCTTTCAGAAGCCACACAAACGATCAATATTTAAGGATCTGTTTCAACAGCTATAAAATAAATTATTTTATTACACCAAACAGTTGTTTAAAAGATGATTTCCAGCAGGAAGATTAAAACTTGTGGTAAAGCACGGTCCCAGCAGACGAGACACTCTGAGAGTTTACTGAGATTCAGTAACAATAAGTACTGCTGCGGGAACGTAATTATGGAGCTTTTTCTCTTTGATTTTTTTTTTTTTTTGCTTGTTTGTTGTGTATAACTTCAAATGAGGAGAATCTGAATCGTGTTGGAAATTTTCAGAGGTTATTAGGTTATAAATGTATAATTCTTAAATATTAGTTTGGGGTGTTGAATAATGTGGGACTTGATAGAACAAATCTTTATTATTATGCTACTATAAAGCTCTCTGTTCTCTCAAAAATAACTCAGATATGCATTATTAAACTCAGAGGTAGGCGATGTTCCCATTTAATCTCACCTTTAGATTATTTTGTTTGCAGATGTCAGGCTCAGAGCTTAAATAAGAAGATCAATAACACTCTCATGTCTGTCTGCTACATATGAGCCTGCAGCCAGTTATAGCAATTTTTGCTGTAGAAACATGCTACTTTTTAGGTTTTATACAAAATTATTCAAACAAGTTGCGATATAAGTTTTTGTTCAGGAAGTTGGTGGAGTTTAGTTTTGGCAGAGCCTGCTTAGCTATTTCCCGAGCTTTCTGTCTTCATGCTAAGCTAAGCTAAAAGGTTAATGGCGGCAGCTTCATTCTCCAAGTGTAACTTTCAGCTATCCATCTTTTTTCTGTCTGCCTTCCTGCCCCCACCCCCCACCCCCCCGGGTGGCCCTTGTAAGCCAATAATCCATCTTAATCTAAACGGAGATTACATGAGGTGAAAGAGCCACTTTGTGCATGAGAATACGTTCCAGTTTAAATCAGTCCGATATCTGATCTAGTGTAGGTATGTTGCATGTTTCGTGCATATGCAAATGTATTATTATCTGTGCATGAGTGATGATCTGTTACGGAGAAGAGCGCTGGGCTTTTTTAATGAACAGCTGTTCCTGCCGCCATGTGGTGCTCCTTCTTTCCCTCCACAGTGTTCTGTGTATTAGCAGAGGTCAGCCCAGCCAGTGCTCTTTAATCCTGCCAGTCTGATCCTCATCACGTTTCACGTCCTACACTCAGCCTACTGCCCCACTGCCCTAACACGTCTGATCGGCTCGATTCGCCACACAATACTCCATGCTCTCCGCTTACCGACTCCTTTAATGCAGCCCTTCCTGATTTACAACATCGCCTTAACCTGCAAACATCACACTTCTGCTAGTGTGATATGATTAAAGAAAGACAGCTGAGATGCAACCTAGGAGACAACTTAGTTTAATCATCATCCTCTCTTTGTCTCATCAGACATCACAAAGCTGAGAGGAATCTGCTGCGATTTACTACTGGACTTGCGGTCATGTGTTCTTAGAGTCCCGTGCAGTTGCAATCCTCCACTCTGCACTATTTTTAAGCTGCCCAGCTGGCACCCCCCCCCCCCCCCACCACCACCACACCACAGATGTACACACCCACACTGATGTATGTGCTTGTGCAGGGCTGGTATGACCATTGCCTCTGCTATGCCCTTGTATGGTTGCATGACCCACACACCAGCATGCCCTGCTAGTGTGGCTTTCCATTCCTGGAGTCCACTCCTAAAACATACTGTATATTCCTCACTGCCAATATGATGTCCTGTCGCACCTTATGCTTAGTATTTGCCCTACCCCGTCATACATATACAGCAAACCAACAAGGGCATGCAGCACTAACACAAACAACCACACCTACATATGTATATGATATGAACCCATGCTATTTTCACATATTTTTAGTATCTCCAAACTGTATATGCATAATAGTGCCCTGCCTGCCTCACATTTCCCGTGTATGTTTCACCAACAGACAGGATTAGTAACATTAAGCCCTGAACTCTTGAACTCTGGACTTAAAGCAGTCGGAGAACACGGCGGATGCACCACCACTGTTAACTGCAGCGGGCCTCACACTGTTGAACGCACGCATGTTTGTTCTGTGGTGGAGAGTGAGTCAAGGAGACTTGCACCACTGTCATATCTGCTCATTAAAAGTGAAGGAGATACTGTCAACTGCTAGTTAGCTTCTGTTAGTCTGCAGAATGGGAACAGTGGAAAGAGCAAGTCTGGTCCTGTCTAAGCAAAATCTTGAGGGTTATGTGCCAGACTGTTTCTTGGCTCTGTGTATTTTCCAGGAAACCAGCAGACACTCCATTTAATTACTTGGTCCCAACCAAAAAAAGAAAACTAGGGGGGGAAAAGTCCAGGATGTATAAAACCAGGAACCCATAAACAAGGAATTTTCATCTTTGCTTTTGGAGTTTTTTTGTTTGTTTGCTTAATAGATTTATCAAAGAACACAATCTGGTAATGACTGACCTTTAGAGATGCTCTAGCTATCTCCCCCTTGTGCATGTACTACACTAACTTGGCTAGAACTGCTTTAACACTGGAGGACTAAAACAAACAGGGCTTTGTGATGTTTCACTAAGCAGCTAGTTTGCCTCTTAACACGATGCCTTAGACCTTAATATAGCAGCGAGTCTTTGCTCAGCCACCAGTCAAACATAAACATTAACATTTGAATTATTGATGCCCAGCTGATGGATTGTGTTCAGACATTGTTTTACTCTCATTCAGTGTGTGTGTGTGTGTGTGTTGGTGTGTATAAGATAGAAAAACCAAAGAATAATAGAAAAAAAGAGGCTAATTCCAAGTGTACTTTTCATTGTTTTGGCTCCTGAGGAAGACTCCTCTCCTCACACGCTGCCATGGAAAAACTCTTAGGACAACAATTCACCCAGTAGCTGCTAACAACAGACACAGATCAGAAAAAAGGGGCATGGAGGAGAATGAGTCCAGTGGGGTTTCCCCCCCAAGACACAAACTTACAAACATATGCACAGATATCTTTGTACACCACTGGTGCCACCCTGTCCCGCAAACACCGGCGTATAACGTACTGTGTAATACCTTCGGGGCACATTACAGTGGAGCTTTTGTCCCTTGTTACAAAGTAATGCAGTATGCTCTCTTCAAACTGGATTCAGTTTAATCAGCATTGAGTTGACTTATCAAGCAGCCGCTGATAAAGAATTATGGGTGGTTATGAAAGCATTCAAAGAACAGCTGGCCTCACTAAAGGACACTAAATTGATTATCTTGTTGACCAAGAGAAACACAGAATGGAAATTTCACAGAATTCTTTATTCCAACACAACAACACTGGAATACATAGATTCCCATATTGATGAGTCAGTGTTTACTCTGTGCATCCTGACGCTCCTCCAAACTCCAAAAATTCCCCGCTAAAGGTTGTCCTGTCTTTTAACGGAAACCCGAAACCCACCATAAATATACCATTTACCCGGCAACAGAAAGGATGGGACAACAGCTTTCAGACTGCAGGTGCCTTACCGGAAAATAGGACTCTAATGTTTTACTACAGATAACCTGCAGGTCGCATGCTCTTAACGACAGCTAAGCATCCAGTACAACTCACAATGATTTGCGGCGCTGCAGTGACATATTTAAAGTGAACAGTCTTGGGTCACGCGGCTTATCGGAGCATACTATAAACCAGGCAGGAAGGGAGTGTGCGCAGGTTTGATAGGGAGGGAGAGAAGATAAAGAAAATAAAAGAGACGAGAGGGGGCAATATCATTTATGAAGACTTTTAAGGGTAGGAGCTTGCCACAGCTTGGTCAAGGAGCCCTTTATGGCTTTTAGAAATAATATTGTAGGTGCAGTTATCATTAAACCTGAATGAGTCAACCACATCAGCATCCAGTCATGAAGATAAATTTCCTAAGCATAGCTTTAAAGTATTTATCTGCTTCTGCATTTACATTTTTATTAATCACTTTATACAATTTTAAGATCCTATTTGTGTTTTTATACAACCTTGTGTTCATCTTATATCGCGTCTTACTCCTCTTCTATTCGCAAACCACCTGTTGTTGAAAGATACTACACAAACAAACGTGTCTTGCCTAACACATTAATGGATGGATGAAAGGAATTACACAAGAAAAACACTCCTGAGTGACTGGTTAAGAATAAATATGTTGAGCAAGAGCAGACTGTGGAAAATTTCCTCCTCCGCAGAGCATTTGAGAAGGTGGGCAGACAGATTTTTGTGATACGGTTGCTTTGATGCGTCCTTGGACCTTCTTCCCAGAGTGTTGCTGTGCAGACCAGTTACTTAAGGCTATAAGAAAACACACACTAACTTACACACACACATATAGAGAAAAAGACACACAGTCAGATTCACCTCTGCAGATGGGGGATGAGTCATCCTCTATTCCAGTCCCAACTGTGATCCTGCTGGGGTCATGTAAACAAGTCTAGGAAACTGACAACCTAAATATGGGGGCTGTATATACTGGCAGCGAATACATTGAGGAGCAGATAGGGTTTCAACCAGCAAGACAAATTTAAAGGCCGCAATAAGATGCATTTAAAGAGAAAGAAAGAAAGAATAAAGTGTGTACTGACTGTATCGAGCGGTCTGTGTGGAATGTAGATTGTTGAGTTGGGTGGGCAAATGTTCTTGAAGCGCTACCCCACCTCTCCCAGCGATCTGCATCTGTTCAGCCTGTATAGACATGTGCTCAGCTGTGCATATGTCTGTTTGTGTGTGTGTGTGTGTGTGTGTGTGTGTGACGAGTGCGAGCTCAGCTGTGAGTGTATCATTGTGTGCACATGAGTAAGGAACAGTGGGTTGTAGTCAGTCTGCTTTTGTGCATGTGGAGGCCTGTGTGTGTGTGTGTGTGTGTGTGTGTGTGTGTATTGGTGTAACAACAGGGACTAATGTGGCATCCGCCTGCTGCTTCCCTCGCTTGGTTCGTACCTCAGCTGTTCCAGTGGACCGAAGCCAGACGACACTCATAGCTCTTGTGTGTCTGCACTCTGCGACCTGGGCTCTGTGTGTGTGTGTGCGTGTGTGTGTGTGTGACAGTATTGTCCATTCCAACATCATGCAAAAAAGAAAGGTTTGTGTAACTGGAGTAGACCTACTGAGGACTGAGAGTATGAGCAGTGTAGAGTTCCCGTAGAAGCTGCAGTCCAGACAGCATTAACAGGCTACCTCATCACAGTGCTGCATACGAGCTGCATAAGGAAGTTTTGTAACATGCAAATATGGGAACAAACAAAACACAAAAGACACAGCCAAACCCCTAAGGGCATCCTTGAAATTTGCCAAGACACATGGGTCTCTTTCTCATCCCTAAACACAGGTTAAACAAGTCTGCAGTCACAGGAGAATCGCACTAGACAATAAAAACAAAAAAAAAGTTGTAATCAGTTGTTTAGGTAAACTTGATATTCTGACTAATACATCATTAGGTTTATCTAAAAGCGCTAATCCTTTATTTTTTCTCATTTACTTTTATTAATATGTTCACTATATTGCCAAAAGTATTTGCCTTCACACACACAAATGAACTTGAGTGACATCCCACTCTTTACAGCTATAACAGCTTCAATTCTTCTGGGAAGGCTTTCCACAGGTTTAGGAGTGTTTATGGGAATTTTTGACCATTCTTCCTGAAGTGCATTTGTGAGGTCAGACACTGATGTTGGATGAGAAGCCTCACAGTCTCCACTCTAATTCATCCCAAAGTTGTTCTGTCAGGTTGAGGTCAGGACTCTGTGCAGGCCAGTCAAGTTCTTCCACACCAAACTCTCTCAAACTCTCTCATCCATGTCTTTATGGGCCTGCTTTGTGCACTGGTGCGCACTCATGTTGGAACAGGAAGGGGCCATCCCCAAACTGTTCCCACAAAGTTGGGAACATTAAATTGTCCAAAATCTCTTGGTATGCTGAAGCATTAAGAGTTCCTTTCACTGGAACTAAGTAGCCGAGCCCAACTCCTGAAACAACCCCACACCATAATCCCACCACCAAACTTTACACTTGGCACAGTGCAGTCAGACAAGTACTGTTCTCCTGGCAACCGCCAAACGCGGACTCATCCATCGAACTGCCAGATGAAGAAGCGTGATTTGTAACTCCAGAGAACACGTCTCCACTGCTCTAGAGTCCAGTGGTGCTGTGCTTTAAACCACTACATCCAACACTTTGCATTGCAATTGGTTCATCAAAATTCAGACCTCAACCAGACAGAAATGCTGTGGAGGGACCTTCAGAGAGCCGAGCATAAATAAATGCCCACAAACCTCAATGAACTGAAGCATGGTTGGACAGAAGAGCCAAAATTCCTACCATTGCTTCAAATTACTGCCACTAAAGGTGGTTCCACAAGCTGCTGAATCATAGGGGGGATTTTTTTTTTCCCCACATGACTTTATGTAACATGCTTAAATTGTTAAAATCAAGGCAGATGACACCAATTTACAGCGCTCTAGGAAAAGTTTGGAACAGCTTCTGCACACAGTTGAAAGGAAAATGAAAGTCTTAAAGAAAAGGTTTGAGATTATTTTGTTTTCACTAAACTGTAGCAAAAGATAATATTTAGTAAAAGGCTGACCACAAATACTGCAAAGTTCATATAAACAGTGTGAAAAACAAAACATTCAAAACTACTGCAATGCTAAAAATAATTTTACGTACTGTGTTGTTTCCTAATAGTTACAACCTAAAAGTTATAATACATAAATTTTGATTTATCTATTTTTGATTTATTATTTTCTTTGGTCTGTTTTCTTTTTGGTTTTGGCTGAATCTGGTTATAAAAGTGTGGCCATTTACAGCAGGACATGCTATGTAACAAAGGTAAGCGTTATAAGCAAAACTTCAGCTGACACCTTTTTGGTCAAAAACTGTTCAGAATGAGAGAAATTTAAAAAAAATCAATATCAAATGAATAGAAGAGCAGGACTTGTAGAGAGACAGAGACACATGTTTACGCTTTGAGCCAAACATAGAGGAAGGAGCAGGTCAAGATTTCCTAACCTGCAAGGTAACCAGAAACCTGTCACCACTCTGCCCCTCCTTGCCCACACTCAGGACTAGAAACCCTGCTGTGGCTCCATATGTCTGCAGGCTTAGACTCACTGGGAGTTTCTCATAGGGAGGAGAGGAGAGGAGAGGAGAGGAGAGGAGAGAGGAAAGGAGAGAGGAAAGGAGAGGAGCCAGTTGATTTGTGTGGTTCACCAAAATAGAAATCAGTCCAAGTGGATGTAGGGACAGAAGAGCTTTAGACCATATGGTCAGAAGGTGACTGGGTTGATGTCTAATGGGATTGATCTAATCTGCTTTTACATTAATCAAAACAGATGAAGAGAGAAAGACTGACTCGTTTATGTTCAGATTCTATGAATTTCTACTAGCTGACTGGACAAATTATTTGAATGTGAAAGCTCAAATATCATTAATCCTGAATACGGGAGAAATACACCGCCGTAAAACCTGTTCTTCTGCTACAGTGTAAACAGTGTGAGGTGGGAATGTTTGTACAAAGCTGGATTAAAAGATCAAATCGAAGATAAATATACTTTTCTTAAAATCTTACATCCCATTAACAGCGACTAAATGAAATGGTCTTTCTACTCGCATACATTGTCCGCTTGCTTGTTTGTTCAGCCACGCCTCATATTTGAATAAAGATTTTAATAAGGGAACCCTGACCTACTGCGGATGGAAAGTGCGAGCCACACCCAGAGTGAGATAAAATAATGCTGCACACATCATTTTAACCCTAAAGAATCCCACACACTTTCAAGATCAGCCGGCAATTAAACACCTGTGTCAAATGATGTTACACATACCCAACTACCTACTCATCACACGCCACTTCTTTAGTTTCTGCATTCAGTCATGTTGCTCAACCGGTTTCTCCTCCTCCTCCTCCAGTTGCGTGCGCTGGACTTTTTCTTCCCTCTGGGCACCAGCCTGCAAGTGTAAACAACCATGAATCATCAGTGCCGATCATCGGTGCGCCTTACGGAAGAGTTATATATCTTTTTTTTCCAGACTTTTCTCGACAGGAGTATTTTTAGTGGTGCTGTGCTTTGGTTCTGTGTTACATCAGCGTGCAGATGGGACATGAAACATGAAGGGTGGTACAAGGACAAGGGAAAAGCTGAGACATATTATGAAGAGAGCCAATTAACTCACACTAATATATTTACTGACCACTTTGTTTGGTACACCTGTTTGACCGCTCATCAGCATAAATATCTAATCAGCCAATCGCATGGCAGCATTTAGGCATGTAGGCATGGTCAAGATGACCTGCTGAAGTTCAAACTGAACATCAGAATGGGGAAGAAAAGTGACTTAAGTGCCTTTGAATGTGGCGTGGTTGAGAAACTGCTGATCTACTGGGATTTTCCCACATGACCTTCTCTAGGGTTTACAGAGAATGGTCCAAAAAGGAGAAAGTATTTAGAGAGCTGCTGCGCTCCGGGCAAAAATGCCTCGTTGACGTCAGAGGTAAGAGGAGAATGGTCACACAGTAGTCAACAGTAGCTTTAATAGCCACTCATTACACCCACGGTATGCAGAAGAGCATCTCTGAATGCACAACATATAGAACCTTGAAGCAGATGGGCTACAGCAGCAGAAGACCACACTGTCAGCTAAGAACAGGAAACTGAAGCTACAATTCACACAGGCTCACCAAAATCGGACAATAGAAGATTGTTAGATCGGTCTGATGGTCTCAATTTGTACTGTAACACGCAGGTAGGGTCAGAATTTGATGGATCCATCCTGCTTTGTATAAACGGTTTAGGCTGCTGCTGCTGGTGTAATGGTGTGGGGGATATTTTCTTGGCACACTTTGGGCCCCTTAGTACCGATCTGAGCATCTCTTAAACACCACTGCTTACCAGAGTATTGTTGCTGACCACGTCCATCCCTTTATGACCACAGTGCACCCACCATCTGAAGGCTGCTTCCAGGTCACAAAGCTCAAATCGTCCCAAACCGGTTTCTTGAGCTCACTGTACCCAAATGGCCTCCACTGTAACCAGATCCCAGTCCAACAGAGTCACATCACGCATGTGCCAGATTCTCCGAGGAACGTTTTCCAGCACCTTGTTAAATCTATGCCACGAAGAATTAAGGCAGTTCTCTTAAAATGACAATATCGAGCATCCGGACGTGTCACGGCAGGGTCGATTGACACGTGACTGTAAATGAACAAAAGAAGTACCGTCAACAATTGCTCATCTGTACTCGTGGGTAATTTTGTTGTCTGCAGCTGCGTCTGCGCTGGCACGTCCACATCTCCCACCAGAGGAACAAACAGAAGTAGCAGGTACACTTATTTTGTTTTACAGTCTGAAAGTAAAAAGCAGTCCGATAGCCTGGATGACTGAATCACCTTCCCGTGTGCGTGCTATGCACTTTCTTACATCTGTTCCTTATATCTTTATGGCTTTAATGGAGGTGGCATAATAACAAGGCAGCATCAGTATCACGGGCTGTTGACTCATCCATCACCCTGCATTCACTCAGTCTGTAACCTGATCACTGAAATCCAGTTCACTTAAAAGTGATTCACTGTGCTGAGTGCACTACGGGCTGTTTTTTTTTTCTTCTTTTTTTTTGTAACACAACCCCCCGGTGTCAGATATATATATATATAAAAAAAACACTGGTTTCACTGGATATAAGAGCTTCACGCATCTGAGAGGGAGAAAAAAAACAAACAGAAACCAGCCCAAAGCCTAACAGTTCACTGAAGTCATTTTTATTTTTTCTTAGAAAAAGAAACTATCACAACTTCATTTGGTTACTGTACAGTTTCTCTCATAGTCACTCAGTTTGATAACAGGTTGTGATTTCATGCCGAACACCAAACACCCTCCTACTAACTCACACCACTAGTACAACATGACAGTATATGACTTTTCTTTTCTTCTTCTTTTTTTTTTTGCATTTGACATCCTGTGATATTTAGGAGTGAAAAGCATTAGAAACCACTTCTATAAAAAAAACTCGGAGACAGAATAGAAATCCCTGACAGTTCCATTTAGAAAACGAGGGACAGGAGAAGGAACCCTTTGAACGGTGTGGTCCATACCAACATGCACCTGACATGTTTCTGTGTGCGTGTCTGTGTGTGTGTGCATTCTGGACAGCACCATAATTCACTGTGTATGTGAGTGTTTAAGAGGTTCCCTGCCCTACATGAGACAGAGTGAGGAAAAGAAAAAAAAAAAGCGATAACGTGATGGTGGGGGAGGAGAGAGAATCTAGGTCAGATTGTGGAGCATGCAGACCCCCCTTCGCAGACACTCGTAAATGCTCTCGCTCTGAGTGGACTGAGCTGCATGCCGTCTTCATCCACAGTCGGGATAAATGATTATGAGTGGAACATAGTAAAATTTAAGATTAAGGGATGTTATCAAGTATGTCTCCCTGAGAAACATTTCTTTCATCAGTACCATGAAACCCATCTTTCTGTCACTGACTCGTCTTCCATGCCTCTCCCCAAAGAATAAAAAGATCCTGGCTCATATTAAACATACTGCCCTTCATATCACCCCGCGATCTTTCTTGCCTTGCACTGTTCATCCATTAGGAGCACTACTGCCAACAACCACAGCAGCCAATCACAGGCACGAGCAGGTGACGTTCACGCAAACTGCAATTTCCCAACAACAACTTTCCTGGCAATCAACCCGAAGGTGTTTAGGTGCTTTGACTTTCGGTTCTCGCCCTCTCTCGCAGACCAGTTGTGCGGTACCGAGCGCGACACCTTTGTAACACAGTCTGAGCGGCGCTACTCTCGCCCTGATCCCCCCCCCCCCTTTTTTTTCGTTTCCACTCGTGTATGGCGAAAATGGGAGGAGGAAAGTGAGCTGTAAATAGGTCGTCCTACGCCCTATCAACGTCTCCCACGGTACTGCCGCGATGCTAAATGCACACACACATACTGAGCTGAAATGCAAGCACAAGCGATGGGGGGGGGGGGGGCTTCTTACTGCTGTTCTCATAATTATTTGCTACATAAAGCCAATCCTGTATTACCTGTCTGAAGGCATTTACGTTGTATACATGAGGGATAACTGAGTTAAGTGTTAGCGGAGCCAAATACACTTAGCTGAACAAATCTTGCTAAGTCTAAGGTGATAAGTGTAATCTCTGTAGCCCTTTTCAAGTTTCACTTATGTCAACACTTCCCCACAAAGATTGGGGGGGCGTCCTACAAGTGTTAATAGTGTGAAATGAGGCAAGTGACAGTGCAGGTGTGCTTCAGTGTGTCTTGCTAAAACACAAACGTGAGATCACACACAGGTTTAGGAACATTTTCTCATTTTCCAAGCTGTCCACTCACACGAGGAAGTTTTTTTTCTTTCTTTCTTTTTTATTTTAAGAAAAAAAAAAACATCTAAAATCAAACCTCATCGTGTGGCCGAATGCGGAAAATCCGCAGCCACTGTATAAAAACTTTTACGTGTTTCTTTTATTATTCCTCTCTTTCTGTTCAACTAATATTAAAAACCAAAGACTGGGGTGTCGACACCTCGCAGCAGAAAACAAATAAAAGAACAAACGAAGCAGTTTTAAAACCACTTTCTCCTGAACTCTGACTCCTCCTGAGGAGTGCACGGGTGGAAAAACGTGGCGACAGAGGAGATTAGAGGCTCTCTCTCTCTCTCTCTAAGAGACAAGTTTAGGTAGGACCGTGCGAAGGGGTATGGCCTCCCCTGAATCTCCCATCATGTTGCTTCTCAGTTTGTTGTTAGTGGCAGCTGTGGAGCTTAAGCCAGGCCCCCCCCTGGCCAGAATAGAGGGAAAAGAGGTGCTGTGGTGCTCGGGGAGTCGTTTCACCGCAGCTCCTTGGCTCTTCTCTGTCCCGGGCATTGATTTGGGAAGCCTGCGATACAGCCAAGGGTGCCTAAGGGCCTGGGTAGGGGTGAGGCGAGATGACGGGTCCCAGTCCAAACACTTCTTTATGAAGTCAGTAAAGGTGGGGTCCTCGCAGCCCTTGAGTGCAGCACTCCACTCTTTGCTACCTGGAGGGCCTCTCATCTTGCCACGGCGCGAGCGAGACCCCGTCAGCACTGTGGCTCCGGTGGACAAAGTGTTGGCTCCGCAGTAACGCGGGTGGCCTTTGGAGTTGATGAAGTTCTTTGCTCTTTTGGCCTGCTCCAGGACCTTCAGCGGAGGCATCCCCAGCAGCTCCATGACACAGGCCAGCTGGTCTCCCTCATCTTCGCCGGGGAACAAAGGGTAGCCAGTCAGCAGCTCGGCCAGAATGCAACCAAAGCTCCACATATCAATAGGAAGGCCGTAACGCGAACCAAGGATCACCTCCGGAGCTCGATAAAAACGAGACTGAATATAGGTGTAGACCCGCTGGTGTTCAAAACAGCTGGAGCCAAAGTCAATCACCTGGTAGAGACAGGAAAATAACAAATTACAGAAATGAAAATCAAACGTGCAAGAGCTGGTACACCACAGACCGGGACGAGAAGGCGCCACGTGCGTTACCTTGATGCCGCTGCGGCCCTGCTGTTTGAGCAAGATGTTCTCTGGCTTGAGGTCGCAGTGGATGATTCTGTGCCTGCTTAAGGCCTCCAGGCACTGCAGGATGGAGTGTGCAAACTTCCTGACCAGTGGCAGGCTGAAGCCCTGGAACTTGTTGCGTTTGATAAGCTCGTACAAGTTCATGCTGAGCAGCTCGAACGTCATACAGATGTGGTTGCGAAAGGTGAAGTTTTCCAGCATGTGCACGACATTCATGGTGCCGTTACGATCCTGCTTGCGCAAGTGCTCCAGGATGCGGATTTCCTCCTGCGCCTGCCGGTGGAAGCGCTTCTCGTTGCGCACCATTTTCAGAGCCAGGTGTTGCTGCATTTTGTGGTCGTACACTTTCGCCACCTGGCCAAAGCTACCTTTACCGATAATCTGTAGAGGGTAAGAGAAGGAAAAGCATTTGGTTAGCTAAAAATAAAAGAGAGAACAACATGTAATTTAAAGACACTCAGCTGTATATATCTGACCTTGAGGAACTCGTAGCGGTAAGCCAAGTGGTCGTGGGGGACGTGAATGTAGCCTCCCTGCTCGTCATCGTAGCCGCAGTTGTTGCTACCTCCGGCAATTGCAGGTCTCTTCTTGGCACTGGGTCCCACAAAGTAGACGTCCGGGTAGGAGTGGATCTCTGCCTGCTCCAGGGTGGTAAGCTGAGATCGGTACAGTCTCAGAGCCTGATCAGGAGTGAGTGGGCCGCACACCTTGCTGCTGTTAACGCCATTCCCCGCCCCATGTGGCCCGGAGGAGTCACTGGAGCTCTTACTGGATTCAGTGCTATGGCAAAAAAAGGTATGACAGAAATATGTTAATCAGCAGCTTACGCGGTCTTCATCTTCCATGTAAATTTTACTTACTGAAATATCTGCATCTTTCTCACCTGTCTACACTGTGCTCTTTAGACAGGCTGGAGGGCGGGGCAGGTTTAGTGGGCGTCTCGTGGATGGTCCCACTATTCTGAGTGGTTGCTGTGGCTATGGCGTTGACCTTGCGGTTGCTGGTTGAGTCTTCATACAGGTATTTGACCTTCAGCTGGCTACCTCGCACGGTCACCTGATCCCTCATTACAGCCTTGTTACTGACAACCTATTGAAGAATGACGAGACAGACAAAATAGGACTTTAGAGAATCCCCTTGGTACATATTATACAGAGCAAATGCAGTTTACTCTGCTGTGTGAAGAGGAAACTGTTCCAAAAATGTGACGCCACATAGCAAAAAAAAAAACAAAAAACACTAAACCAAATATTAGCTTGAATAATTTTAACTCCACACATAAACCAGAGACTAAAATATTTTAAATCCAGCCCAAGTTTTTATTTGATGCAGAAACATCAACACCCAACTCAAGAGTTGCAGGTGCAGCACAATCAGCAGAGAATCACTTTGCAGTTGGTTAACCAGCATGACAGGATCCAGATCCTGTCTGGCAGCAAACGCTGAGGAATGACAGGCTCACCCCCGGCCGAAACACAAGCAAAACGGCCCACATCCCAACCTACTTGTTTGTATGCTTGCTTAGATATAAGACACCACTAATCTCTGCTTTAGTGCTGTCATAATCTCGCAATAAACATTTCGTTTCCAAATGACTCCTAAATTACCACGATTAGCAAAACACACACACACAAAATAAAAATCAAATTCCAAATAAACAAAAGTGATTGCACAATCACAACACAATGTTTTTTTCACAGTTAACAGCCCTCAAACTTTACAAGTGGCAGATCCACCTCTGCTGGGTCGGGGGGACTATAAGGTTAAAGGAGTTTAAAGAATGTCTCGCCAAAGAGCAGCTTCGTTTCAGCAACCCCAGGAATTCATTCTTCCTCGCTCTCTGCCTCTGCCTCTCTCTCTCTCTCTCTCTCTAGCGGAAAGAACCCTCCGCAAGATTATGGAGCGCAAAGGAAATGACGGTCATTAAAGCTGAATTATACCGTTAAACTATAGAAGATGTGCGGCTGTTAAGACATGAACTCAGCAAAGCCTCCCTACATGGAGTTACACTGGAGAGGCGTATAGACTTGCACTTTCTGTCTGTCTATCAACACTTCTTATTCTAAGGGCAGACGGATTTGGGAAGATTTTTTTTTTTCCAGCCATGTCAGTTCATAAAGAAAACAAGACTGGGAAAACTGAGTGTTGATGATCCACTGACAGAGGACTCAGCTGCGAGTGTGTTTTTGTACCAGGTTTGGGTTCTAAAAATAGAGCGGGAATGCGGGACGGGTTTCCATACATGTAACCATATACTCTTAACTCATTACAACAGCCCTGCTGCTGACCCAGGGTCTCACGCAGCTGTTGTTCCAAAGCACACAGTGAATATCATTGATCGAGCCCCTTCACCCAGACACATACATATCAAAGCTGTCTACATGGGGACCGTCGCCTGTGATGGATTGCCGTCTGACCCGGATGAAAAATACAATAACATAAAAAGTGCGTTTAAAAAGATGGGAATAGGAATCAGAGTGTGTGGATCTTCCCTCGCTCAGGTACTACAGAGGGTGGAGTCCCCTGTGTGCAAATCTGCATGGTGCAACAGATGGAGGAGAGCTAATCTCTTTGCTGCTACAGAAACACCTACGTATCCTTTTCTCCCTCTCTGATGCACGCGCACACACACACACACACACACACACACACACACACACACACACACACACACACACACACACACACACA
>JAVDPK010016809.1:0-16146 GCA_034780415.1 Cichlasoma orientale
CACACACACACACACACACACACACACACACACACACACACACACACACACACACACACACACACACACCTGTAAGGTCTGTTTTAATAGCAGTGTGAGTTGTCAGTAGTGTGTCCAGGCCAGCATTTTACAGTTCTGTTCCCATGGCTTTACCGTCACAGTACAGACCTGCGGGCCAAATCCAGTGGCTGCCGCGCTGCCATGTGATGCCATGGAAAATCACTCCGCCACTTCCTCTGAGCTCGAGAAAACAAGTAGCTGGTGGCAGCAGGAGCAGCTCAGGACAAGCGTTGAGGATCATCTGTGTATTTTTTTTTTTTAAAGTTTGGTTTTACTTCCCCTTTTCATTGCTCATTACTGGTGTCTTTGCACCGTTAGTGTGCTTATTTATTTCATGTCATCACGAGAAACTGTTTAAATCTTCAAGCTTTCACAAAAAGGGATAAACGGCTGCTTATTGTTTAATTGGAGTTTGTGGCGCCTCGAGGACGAGAGAATCTGGGAATCTTCTTGGATCCATATTCCGTATATGGAAAATAGAAATAGCCATGGTCCTAAAGCAAGTGGCAGCTGACTATAATATGCTTTGTACAGAATTTGAATTTTGTCATAATCTACTAATTCTTTGAATTTCGGTGTATTTAACTGACTCACGATAGTTTGTTTGGCTTTTTTTTCTGTAATAAAACAACTGATTTGATGGTTGTGTTTCCCCACACCTCTACAAAGTATGTCATATATGGAACAATAAGTGAATAATATAAAATGCATAGTGACGTGTGCTGGGTAACTAAGTAACTGGTGAAATGCAAGTGAATGAAGTTCCCAGATCAATGTTGCGGTACAGAATTACAAAGCAGGCACTGCGCTGGAATTTCAAAGTCCTGGAAAATGTTGTAACATCCCCTTTGTGATCAATAAAGTGATTCATAATGCTGCTCATGGAGCCACTTTTATGATTCATTCTAGTTTTTTCTTTTTTTCCTGGGATTTTTGACGTCTGTTTACCATGGAAAGTGGCCAGAAGTTTACAAATGCTTGAAAACGCACCTACAGTACAACCCACAGTTACACACTGTATGTCGGTGCTCCGCTGTTTCTTATTCAGTATATTAAAAAAAGTACTGATGGCAGATCCCATATCTGATAGGGTTGCAGAGGGCCAATATTCGTCCCTGGTTTAAATGTTGTGGCTCCTCAGTATATAAAGCAAGTTTTAACAACAACGACAAAAAAAAAAAAAAAAAAAAGACTTCTCAGAACTTAATATCAAAAACATTCGACATGGGAAATGCATCAGTTGTTCAAGTCTTATTTTAAATACATGTAAAACGATATCATTTTCGGGTTAGATGATACTTAGCCAAACTAATTACCTGCAGTGGTTAAAAACACAAAAACAGCCATCTTTGTGCACAGTGGCTCTTTGAGCTAAATACCAACGTCAGCATGCTGACGTGCTTACAATGATGATCGTACCCAGATCATCAACTTACAGGCCCCTGGGCACAAATGCTTGATGGGCCCTAGCTAATTTGATTTTAATGGCCGGGCTATTTTCTTCCTACAAAAATTAGACATAGCATAGAGCTCATACAGTGTACAGTCATGTGAAAAAGTAAAAAGTACACACTTTTTCAATTCTGTTGCTTGTCTGGACAGATTAAAAAAAAATCATCTGGTCCTTAACAGGTTCAAAAATGATTTTAATACAACCTCAAACAACAACACGTGATGTATCAGCATATTAGCTTTGCAATCAGGTTGAGGTCGGCACCATTGCAACTCCTTGATTCTTTTATTTTTCTACCATTCTGTTGTAGATTTGCTGCTGTGCTCAGGACCATTGTCCTGTTGTGTGACTCAACTTGGGCTAAACTTTAGCTGTCAGACAGATGGCCCCACATTCGACTCTAGAATACTTTGGTATTCTGGAATATCGACTCCTGGGTCGATTGGCACCTGTCTTAAATGTTTTCCATTTGCAAATAATCTTTCTTACCATTTTTTTCTTTCTTTCTTTCGTTTGTTTGTGGATGGATGCTAACGTGCTAATGTTAAACAGGTATGTTTACCATGTTTGTCATCTTTGCTCACTGTGTTAGCAAGCTAAACGTTGCTAATGTAAAGTAGAGGCATGTAGGAGTTTTTCAGGTTACTGGTAATGATCCAAATTACTTGACAAACTGAAGTTTTTACTCGATAATAATATATTGAAAGTGGCTCTAAACTTCATGACATTAAGTCAGACAATGTTAAGAGACAATATTCAGCATAAACTGCTGTGAAGCACTATTTTCAAACTACACTGTAGTCTTACTGTACCCACAGTCAAGTCTGAGGTGTGATTCACGTGTCCTCCTCCATCATCCACATGGCCATGAGCAATTTTCCGAACCCCTACAAGGCCGTCTAACTCACTGTAAGTGTCTCTGGATGAAAGCACTGAGCACTTGAGGTAGAAATGGAAAAGAATATATTGAATCTCTATGTTTTGAGCAGATGTGGTGGCTCTGGTTTCTTTGTATTTTATATCAAAACCCTGGAAGCAGCGACAAACGATGGCCTAGAGATATAAAACTCTTAACGACGATGTCACTGGCTCCTTTTTAAACCAGCAACTTAAAAACATATCGGTGTTTTTCTCTGAGCCCAAGCGCCGTATCTGTAACATCATTTTAATGCTTCTTTTGTTTTTCCCCCCTTACAGATACCACAGATATTAACCCTATTAATTTCACAGATGTTGGCTGTTTAAGTGTCAAAATGGAAAATCTTTAATATCAAACCCTTGGAACTTGGATCGAGCGCTGCAGGTCCATCACTGAGCGTGCGCTGTAAAATGATCAATAAAAAAAAGTATTGAGAATATTTCGGCCCACCTTTCCAGCGTTGTGATCTCTTTTTTGTGGAGAAAATGACAAATATCAAAGACTGCAGACCAGCCTGCTCTGATAGGGTGGGCAGCTGGAAATAATAGGGGGGCAATTTGGGCAACAAAGACTGAAGGTTTGAGCAGCTGAGGAAAGCTGTCAAGAGAAAAGTCACTGAAATGAAATTTCTTCCAAAAATAATTTCTTCAGGGGAAAAATATCATTAGATAAAGAGCTTATTTTTATGCTAGCATGCTGCTCATTAAATTTAGTCATACCCTGAAGATGCACAAGAATATTGTAAATAACAACTGAACGTCAACATGCACGTCTAAAGGAAAAGTTAATGGCCCTGTAGCCAGTCTGAAAAGATGCAAAAAAAAAAAAAAAAAAGGGAATTCATAGACAGATTTTTACAGATGCAATGACCGTATTTTGTAGACTGTATTCTTAGCTTTGATAGTTCAGGATTGGAACTTTGTTTTTTGTTTTTTTCCATTGGACTAAAACAATCTCATTTTCTGTAAAAATGTCCACTTTACCAACCATAATTGCCAAATCTAAAGATTAAAAGCCAAACCCTTTGGGACGTGCATACAGGACGTGCCCCTCGTGCATCACGTTGTGGCTGACAGTTGGTCTCCAGCAGACATTCCACACTCTGGTTGCCAAAGTAACCCTCTAATTCATTTACCCCCCGTCACATGTCAATCAGCGGTATTCTTCCCTTCATTCGCTTGCCTCAAAATTGAGAAAAGTTAAAGTTGGGACCTGCCCACTTCATGTCACAAGCTGTTATTCTGCTCGTGGTTGCTAAAAGTTGCTAAATGTCTGTAGTCTCTGGTTGCCACATTGCTGCTACTTACCATTGCTGTTTCCTGTGTGAACATTAGCGTGTTAACTGAATATTAAACAAGATGAAAAAAGGCACTTTGGTTCTCTATTTTGTAAGAACTATTTAAAACATACAGGAAGTGTCAACAGAATAGACTCTCATCTTGTTGGCCAGACAAAGGTGACTGAAATATTTATACATTTCGGGAAACCTCCCGAACCTCCCGATGGCCACCACGCCCCTGCTCACAAGCATCACAGTTAGAAACACCTGTTCAACTGCTCATTAAATCAGGTTTCTAATCAGACAATCATATGGCTGCAACTCAGTGCTTTAAGGTAGGTAGACACAGTCAAGGCAACCTCCAAAAGTTCAGACTAAGCATCAGTATGCTCAGACTGCTTTGAGCTTATGGGAAGGCAACAGTAGCCACTTGTTGCAACCAAGGTATGCAGAACATCATCTCTGAAAGTGCAACACATCAAACCTTAAAGCAGATGGGCTGCAGCAGCATAATACCACACCGGGTGCCACTCCTGTCAGTTAAGAACAGGAAAGTGAGGCTACAATTCACACAGACTCCCCAAAATTAGATAGTAAACGATTGGAAAAATGGTGATGGCAGTGTAATGCTGTGGGCGATATTGTCATGGTGCACTTTGGGCCCCTTAGTGCTACCTGAGCATTGTTGGTACCTGACTATTGCTACTGACCATGTCCACCCCTTTATGTCCACAGTGTACACATCTTCTGGAGGCTGCTTGCAGCACAGTAACACACCATGTCACAACATATCATCTCAAACTGGTTTCTTGAGCGTGACGATGAGATGACTGTACTCAAATGTCATCCAGCCATCAGATCTCAATCCAACAGAGCACCTTTGGGATGTGGTGGAGTGGGAGAGTCACATCATGGATGTGCAGCCGACAAGTCTGCAGCAACTGTGTGATGTTATGATGTCAATATGGACCAAAAGGATGTTTCCATCAGCTTGTTGAAGCTATGCTGTGAACATTTAAGGCAGTTCTGAAGGAAGAAGGTGGTCCAGCCCGGTATTATCAAGGTGTAACCAACAAAGTGGTCGATGTATATGTGCAGACTCACACTCACAGAGAGAGGAGTGGATTATGGATGTTTTTGTTTCTTCTTTAAAAAAAAAAGAAAAGAGAAAAAGCTGGCCAGGAATTGCCCGCCTGAACACTGTATAAATGTCCTGAAGCAAGAAACTGAAACCCAGAATGACTGTAAATCCCTAATGTCTCCACAAAAAATACTCCCCATGGTTTTGAATACCTGAGCTAAGGCTTTTTTTTCTAAAAGACCTCTGTCTCGTCAAACGATAAACACTGCTAATGAATATTTGAAATCTTTTTTTCCCTCTCAGATACTTCCTTCATCTGACTGCCAATATTTTTAGGTCTGTACTTTCAACACAGAGCTGGTGGTCCACTCTTCATCTCTGATTTATATGCTAGTCAAAAGCCAGAGTGAAAATACCAGTATAATATAGATTTCTTGCTAACAGAAAAATGCGAGGCCAAGGAATCAGACTCCTGGCGTCTCAAACGGCGTCCCAAACACGATAAACACCAGTCGTGCGTCGCTGTCTCGCTGGCTGATTTTTACAGCATTTTGGCACTTGGGATTGCACTTGACATAACCCAGAAATTCAAATGTAGCTGGGTGTGGTGTCACGAGTGAAACCTAAGTCCAGTTTTGGTGTTGGAGGTATTCCTTTTTGTTACGGTGCTGTCAGGAAGAATGACTTTCTACCATCTGAAAAACCCTGATATGGACTGGTTTTATCATCAACACAGCAACATTGTGCATGTGTGTATGTCTATAAGAAGAGAGCGGGAGGGAGAAGGAAAAAGAGAAGAATAGACCACAGAAAATCAACTACAGAGAAAGTGATGGAGAGAGAGAAAAGGGGGGACAGAGCAATGAATGAGAGGCCTAGAAGAAGCCAGAGGGTGTGTACACGTGTGTGTGTGGTTTTGTCATTACTGTTGAAGGGTTATTATGAGTTCCCAGACTAACTGGCCACTGCAGTAATAATGTGCTAATACATGTCTGTCTTTCATTTGGTCTCCTTTAATGTGCCTCTCCATAATTCACTTTCTTTCTGAGCATTTGAAGGCAGTTCTGTTTGTAAATGCAGCAGATGGGTAAAGTTCTACAATTTTGAACAGTGGTGACATTGGTGAAAGTAGATGTCCAACACCGTAAATTAAAGTTGCTCTTATGTAGACATGCACTAATAATAACAGTGAGGTTCACATGCTCAGCGTGTCTTGGGCAAAAGGAGCCTGGCAGAGCCCGTGCCTCTGCAGGCCCAACCACAACCGTAAGCCTCGTATTTCGTGGTTCGCCCTAGACACGGACATGTAGCCGTTGTCGCCTGTCAACAAAAGATCAAACCCCTTGGCAGTTAGCTTCATCAGGAAAGCCTTCCACTCAGCGATGCCGCGTCGACGCAGCACCCTCAAGTCATTTTGCCAGCGAGCTGAAGCCGTTGCCCGGGGGTTGGCACGGGGACCCAGAAATGAGAGATCTGGGGGATAGCTGAGGACCAGTGCACTTCACCACTCCCTGGGGGGTACAGGTGCCAAGTAACAAAAGTTCTACTTCTCCCCAGATCCCCCAAACCATACTCGGCATCTCCTACCTGGATCACATGGCTCTCTTCACGACCTCAGCTTTCCACATGCACAGGTTGAAAGCCCAAGATGGGAAGAGCAGCAGTACAGAACAGAGGAGTCATCAACAGCCAACACATAATAACACTGATTAAGGATGTACTAGCATTAGGTGATCCATACTGTGTTCCAGCAAGTCAAGTCTCTAAAAGTCCAGTTTAATTGATTAGTGGAATTGATGCATTCATGCTGGGGTGAGGTTAAGGAAAATGCATTATGTCTGTGAAAATCACAGTACTTAGCAAACCTATAAGGCATGTGTGACGATGGTGTCTCACCACTTCTAAAAACTGCCCCAGTTACGCCACAAAATACATAAAATCCTGAGCGGAAACTGCTTCAATAAAGGTTGTGTGTGTGTGAACGTGAGAAAAAAAGTTTAGGTGCTTAAGTTACTCTGGCTACTGAGGTTTTGAAGGCACGTGAGTACTAATCACATGACATTGCAGTATTGTAGGGTCTTTACCTTACAATACAAAGCGCCTTGAGGCGACTGTTTGTTGTGAATTGGCGCTATACAAATAAAGTTGAATTGAATTGAATTGAATTAACTTTTCCACCATATTGGATGTGTGACAATCAATGTAGGATCAGTCACACAGGCTGGGAGACCGGTCCATGACCACCTGACAACCACTGGTCATGAGGGAAAAGTTCCCCAATCAGTTGTGAGTGTTGCTGTTATTCCCAAACCAGTTGGCCAAAAACTTATTTGGGATTATGTTGGTTGCTAGCACATTGCTGCAGTCATAGTTTGAATGGAAGTGACAGGTTTGTCTACAAACACTGGCCAGTCCCACTCCGAGCTGTAGTGAAACTGTGAAAAGTGCAACACTGGAAATGGAGACTGTTTGCCTTCAAAGTAAAAATTGCACCCTTTGAAACATGTTGGCTGCAGCATTGAGGCACAACTTTCACTTTGAAGGCGAGCCGTCTCCATTTCCGGTTTGCCTTGTATTTTATCAAGTTGTACTACCACTCAGCTAGTAGTTAGTGAGTATTTGCAGATAAACATGAAAAACTACAGGCAACCACGGCAATCTGCTAGTAACTGCTGTTTGCAATTGATTTCACCCACTGACAGCCAGAAACCTCCAGGAACCACTGCCAAGCAGTCAGGAAATCCACACGTTTCTCTACCAACCTGTAGTTGTATCCAGTTTGATATGTCAATCAACTCTCAAGCTTGCATGACATCATATGAGAAATCTCAATATAGTAGCATGCAGTGTAAGCCGGACAGTGGGGAAATGAGATGCCTCCTTGAGCACTGTATAAGGCAACTGTGCCTATAGGGAATACACCCTAAGTTGAACAGCATGAAAAGTAGGTGCTAGTACAGAGGTGGGTTGTGAAGTGGCTTGCAGACGCAGCAGCAAATGTAGACAGGCTAAAGGAGCATAACTAATGTGCTCTGTATGAGATAGAGTTCGAGTCCAAGAGGTCATAACTTGAATTAAAAAGAGTCAAGAAATGGAAATGCCTAAGAAACCATGAAAATATAAATTTTCTGCATTCATCTTTTGACTGTTGGACAAGATGTGAGCTGCAGTAAATATTTTAAAGAAGATTCTTTTTTCTTTCTTCTTTTTTTTTTTGTTTTTACTCTGTGCAGTTTACCTCTGCTGTCACAGATAACATTTCATGGTACATAGTTACTTACAGGCAAAGCTACCAGATGAATATAGTGAGTATAAAATATTAAATTGCAAAATAAAGTCTTATATTTCAGTCTGACAAGAAGTGGAGTAAAGTAAAGCAACAGAAACATAAAAATGTAATTGCAAATCAGTGTATTTTCCACTGCTATCTAAAACAGAGCTTCATCTCTTCTTTTCACACTCCAGCTCCTCTCTTTTCATCTTCCAATATCTCTTTAGTATCTTTCAGCCTTTTCTGTTTAAACTTTAAAATCTCTCCAGGTCTCTATTGTCTCTGCGAAACAGATTGTGAAAGGCCACTGGCTCCCTATTAAAGGGGAATCGCCGGCTGGAAAGAAGCACTGGAAGATCAAGAAAGTCACATGGAAGGGTCGATGACAGACTGGGGTGAATTATGAAAGAGAAAATAAAATTGTGGGGATAAATAGCCTGAAGAAGGAGGGGAGAAAGAAAGAAAAAAGGTGCAGAGGAGCAAAAGAGAGTTGAAAACGAAAAGAAAAAGAAAGAAGGTAAGGGAGGTTAGCAGGAGGGTGAAACCCTTTTCTACATGAGATGGTTTTTAAAGAGAGCTGCAGTGATTCCCATCAGCCAGTAATTCATGCTGATGTGAATTTTATACACATTTCTGAGGCAAGTTCATAGGCTGAGAAAAATGAGGATTTGGACCAATCCAAGCTTTTATATAATGGGGAGAACAGAATTTCTGTGTGTTTTAGGGGAAAGGGGAGGTGGGGGTCAGAGAGAGGTTCATACACTTGAACTCCGTGTTGGCAAAACCCCGAAACCAGAGTCGGGTAGTTGCAGAGTTCAAGTCCTTGATCATTTAAGCCAATGGTTATTGGAAGACATTTGTTTGCCTAAAGAGCTGATGTTTGTCCATCAACAGTCTGTCCATGTTTGAGCTGCAAAGCACACCCACAATTTACTGGATGAAATTTTAAATCCATACTAAGCTCCACCCTCAAATTAAGTCAGTGTAGAGAGGCTGGCTGCAAAAATGAGTCCCCATACACTCCTATGTTAAAATACCCATTTTATATATTCACAGCCTGCTACAAAAATGTTGGTGTCTATAACAAATTTTAGCCTCTGTGATGACTGCGCAGGTTGTGAATATTTTATAGCTTACCCTTTTAAGCTTTATTATGTCAGGTCTGACAGGCTTTGCTTCTGCTACTTTGAGTCACTGAACTACACCTGCACCACAGGTTAGCGTCGACTCTTTCCAGCAAGAAAGTTGACCTCATGCTTGACCGGGGCCTTCCTGTGTGGAGTTTGCATGTTCTCCCAGTTTTTTTTCCACAGTCCAAACACGTGTTCGTTAGCTTAACTGACCGTAGATGTGAGAGTGTGTGGCTGAAGGAGACGGCTCTGGTTTTGGTGAGCAGCCATTTGGTGTTTTGTTTGTATGCCACAATTAGTAGCACACACAGTTTATAGATGCAATTAACCATTCTAACCAAACTCGTTAAAATATGGTCAATTAAAAACAAACAAACAAACATGGTGATGGCCAAATGATGCTAACACTGAGGCTTCAAAATGGGCCTTCACAAACCAACTGGCTCTGTTCATCTTCACATCGTCTATAATTGACACCACGTTGATGAAGCTGATGTCTTATCATTCTGGTGAGGTTGCTTTTGGGCTTTGATTTCTTGCTGAAACAATTTTGTTTTGGTAGATAAAAAAGATTTCCACACTATCCTCCGTTTTTCTGCTCTCACAGGAGGAGGGGCAGAGGAGACGCTCACGATATTCCGGCTGCTGGAAAACTGCTGACTGAGCAGGAAGGAGGACTGAGGCAGAGCACAAAGACGGAGTCCCACTGAGGTTCAACCCAAAACAGATCCCTGGTGTCCAACCTTCCCCTCAATATGGGGAACCCCCCCCCCCCACCCCCCAGGTGAGATATTTCCATATTTTTTGATACTGCAGTTCTCTTATAAAAATTAGCCCCAGAAGACAAGCATCTCAAGAGGTGTCAAATCTCACACATATTATCCTTTCTGAAACTTCTACATGTTTGTGTGAACAGTCAGATAATTATAACCTCAAAGGCAAATATATACCTCACTGCTTCCATAGGAATTAAGATCAGGCACTAGCAGCCAGGTGCTGCTAATAAAATGCATTTGATTAACTGATCATCAGCAAGTGTGACCACTTATATAAAAGCTGAGGTTTTGGCAGTTTGCAGGTCTGGAGCCTCAGTTAGTATGTTAAATGTGACAGTATAATTAGAAAAATACTGAACAAGTATAGCTTGTTTGGAAGGGTTGCCATGAGAAAGCCTTTCATCTCTAAGAAGAACATCGCAGCACAGCTTAGATTTCAAAGTTGCATCAGAACAAACCACAAGAATTTTGGAACAATGTCCTCTGGACTAACAAGACCAGCACGGAGATGTTTGGTCATAATGCACAGCACCATGTTTGGCAAAAAACAACGCATAGCAGCAGAAATGCATCACACCAATTATCAAGCACAGTGGTGGAGGGGTGATGATTTGGGCTTTTTTTTTTTTTTTTGCTGTCATAGGACCTGGGCATCTCCTTTAGAGAGATGTGAGGCCATCTGTCTGACAGCTGAAATTGGGTCATCCAACAGGACAATGATCCCAAGCACAGCAGCAGATCTACAACAGAATGACTGAGAAAGAAAAGAGTCAGGTTGTTGCAATCGCCCAGTCAAAGTCCAGACCTCAACTTGACTGAAATGCTATGGAGGGAGCTTAAGAGAGCTGTGCATAAATAAATGCTCACAAACCTCAAATGAACTAAAGCAACACTGTAAAAAAGAGTGGGACCTCCACAATGATGTGAGAGGCTGATCAAGTCATACAGAAAATATTTACTTCAGGTTACTGCTGCTAAAGGTGTTTCTACAAGCCACTGAAACATGGAGGGTACTTTTTTACATGGCTGCATAGAGTCCTGTGAAAACCTGCTTGTTCACAGGACTGTTCTATGTTTGCAGCGAAGTGGGCAATTAGGACTAGGAATATAATCGATCTAAAAATCCAGCTTGAGCACTTAGTGGATGTGACAATCCCAAATGAGCCGGGCCACTTAAACAAAAAGTAAACAGATTTAGTAAAGCTGTACTGAAGCCAGAATTCTGAAAATGGACACGAAACAGGCCTCAGCAGTCAATAGTTTCAAACCCAGCAATTAAACAGATCCTTTACTACAAGCAAGGTAGTCTGTTTGCGGCTTTTCTTTCAGACTTTACTACTTGGGGATATTAAGCTTCAGCTCGAGAGAAAATGCTTCAGTGCCTAATGTACATCAAAAATGTTCTGCATTTTTATGGCCTTTACTCTAAGAAAATGGCAGCAGCCTAAAGATAGAAACTAGACATAAAAAGCAATTTAAGAACAATAAAGCAGAGAGAGTGAATAAAAAATACTTTCCCTCCTTTAAACAATCCCTTTTCCCCTCGAGGTGCTCTTAAGCAAGGTGTTTAATATTTCCAGTGTTGGTATGTTTAAGAGTGACAGCCTGCAGGTGTGAAATATGTCTTTGAATGGAAGAGAGGAAACCGCGCCTAATGTTCATTCACCATTCTCTTGATAAATGCATTTGCATTTATTTTTTTCTTTTGAAGGGATGTGGGGTGGTTTGTTTAACCACAATTCTTACCCTTGAAGCTATTAGAGTGGAATATTAAGAGAAAATGAAGTTCATCCAGATCTGCAGTTTAAAGGTTAAGAGTTTTAAGAAGTAATCTTGCCTCATGACTAACCAAGAGTCCTTACAGGATGTCCAAAAAAGTCCTCTATGGGATTTTGGCATCTTCCCGGTGTTAACATTTGTTAGCAATGGTAGCCCAAGCCAACAGGGAGCCCAACCAAATCTATCAAAATTGCATGCAAGCTATTGCACTCAGCTGCACAGGCTGTAGTATGTTTTCAAGAATCAGTACTAGAGCAGATTGGACGGATTCGTGTTTCATTTTAACATAAATTGTATGTCCCCTTGATCGTTTTTAGAGCCCTGCTGCCAGGTTTTTGAAGAGTGCAACACAGAAATAAAAAGCCATTTCTTAAAGTGTGAGTCACCCATAGGTTCAGTAACTCCTGAGCGCTTTCTTTTTATCAGCAAGGAAAAGCAGATTTCAGAGTGTGCTTTTGGAAAAACAGAGGGGTTACATTTCCGGGTCAAATTCTGATCTTCTTGGTAATCATATTTAATCTGGAGATGATCAGGAAAAGATGCACATGAGCGTGCTTCACTTCCCATCCTGAGCGCTTTTTGTCTTTGAAGCTTCCAGGACTGAAACGGTTGAGATCAAACTGATCGGGGCTGGTCGCTGATTACAGTATCACAGCATATATGTTGCAGTGCTCTTGCCAAAATGGGGACCTAATCAGTTTCATGCCGGAGTGTAAAGCACATGGCTGTTTTTTTTTTTTCAAGTTTCCTCTTCAAGCTGTTTGTGTTTTATGTTCATTATCATCTTACTCTGAGACAGGCTTCCTTCACCCTAAATTTGTGGCAAAAAAAAAAAAAGTCTGTGCAGTGATGCACCGGCTCATGTTGAGATGGGTCACAAACCCAACTACTCACGTTTTAAATGAGTAGCTACACCTTGAGCATCATTTTTGAACAGGCTTAATCTGTCTCTGGGTGTATTTGAACCTTTATGGATGCTGTCTCCTTTCATAACAACTGTAAGATGGCTTTTATAAGTCATTCATTTGGATGTGGTTAAGGGCATGGCTGCTTTGATTGACAGTGGCCAGCTACCTGCTGAGCCTCACCTCATTAATTGGAGTCACCTAGCTGGAACTCTCCAATATGTCTGTGCTGTTATTGATGTTTTGGTGCATTTTTAAATTTTTTTTGACAAATAAAATCGCTTGCTGTGAGGTACAGCCCATTGAAATGTTAGTGAAAGAATTCCACCCTTTTATCTGCATGTGTGAATTTTTGGCAGCTTCCAAAACACCCAGTACTGAAGCCTCCCACCACATCCTGTTAGTCAACAAATAAATAAGCAAAAAAAAAAAAAGACAAAGCATAACATGGCAATGGCGTGGTGAGTTTAAAACCAAAGGGGGACATCATGGTGCAATCTTTTATATACAGCCCATATACATGTTCACTAGTAGCTCCATAGTGTAGTTGGTTTGACATTTGCTTGGTAAGGAAAAGCTTTCTATATGTGCATGTTCAGTTGCTAATTAACAAAAACTATCATCAGCCAACTGCATGGCAGCAACTCAATTTATTTAGGCATGTAGACAAAAAATGACCTGCTAAAGTCCAAACTGAGCCTCAGAATGAGGAAGAAAGGTGATTTAAGGTGACTTTGAACATGGCATGATTGTTGGTGCCGGACGGGCTGGTCTGAGTATTTCAGAAATTGCTAATCTGCTGGGATTTTCCCACACAAGAGAATGTTCTGAAAAAGAGAAAATATTCAGTGAGCAGTGGGAGAAAATGCCATACTGATGCTAGAGGTCAGGAGACCATGACCAGATCACTTCAAGCTGATAGGATAAAATGATAGGATCAAATGACCACTTGTTAAAACCAAGGTATGCAGGAGACCATCTCTGAAAGCACCACAAGTCAAACCTTGACAGATGGGCTGCAGCAGCCAAATACCACACTCTGTGCCACTCCTCTCAGCTAAGAACAGGAAACTGAGGCTACACTTCAGATGGGCTCACCAACATTGTGAAAGAAAAGATTGGCAGATTTTATGAGTCGCAATTTCTGCTGCAACATTCAGATAGTAGGATCAGAATTTGGCATAAACATGGAAGCTTGGATCCATCCTGTCTTGTATTAATATTTCAGGTTGGCCACGGTGTAATGTGGGGAATATTTTCTAGCTTCCAACTGAACATCATTTAAACATCACAGCCTACCCGAGTATTGCTGTTGACCATGTCCATCACTTTATGACTACAGTGTACCCATCTTCTGATGGCTGCTTCCAGCCAGATAACATGTCATGCTACAAGGTTCAGATCACGTCAGACTGGTTTCTTGAAATGTCCTCCACAGTCACCAGCTCTCAATCCAACAGAGCAACTTTGGGATGGGGTAGAACAGGAGATTCATGGATCACGGATGTGCTCCTAACAAATCTGCTGCAGCTGTGTGATGCTGTCGTGTCAGTATGGACCAAAATCTCTGAGGAATGTTTCCAGCATGTTGTTGAATCTGTGCTATCTAGAATTAAGGCTGCTCTGATGGCAAAAGTGGCTTCAACCTAAAACTTTCAAGGCGTAACTAATGAAGTGGCCAGTGGATGTATATATATCTGTATGTGTGACCCCTGCTGCCTCTGAGAAAAAGTTCTGTTTGACACCCAGTGTTGGTCGTAAAGACAAGTGAAAGCATCACATATAACACTTTGGTAATTTCCTGAACTATAAATTTGCTTTTACATTTTCATGAGGGATTTTGTTGCCCAGAGGTGAACAGATGTGAGAAGCACAAAGCAAGATCACAACCATGTTAGATGGAAGATTTAATAGTGATAAAAGATGACTCAGAAACACGTCTGTTTCTGGTCAGCGTGCAGACTATCTGCTCTTGCTGGCAAAATCAAAAAGAAACGTGCAATAAAAAAAGCAGTTTAATATATTAATTAAACAGGCGAGGCATGTTGCAGCCAATATCTTTTTTTTTTTTAAATTGGCATATAAAAGAACATTTAATTTGGTTAAAACAGGACCACCACTGAAGCAGTATTATCCAGATCTGCTTTATTTACCCTCTCCTCCAATTTACTAAACCCTACACGAGAGCACGTTGTCGTTACATATGGCCATTTGTTGTGTTTACCTTAATTAACAGCATGCAGATTACACCAGTCAGCCAAAGGCTCCTCTATACGCATCCTGGTCGTGTACTGAGGCTCACTGTTCATGTGCGTCTTTCTTACGACTCTCTTTATGCCCTTTAAAATAATCAGAATTCAACAGTACACAAAGCAAAGAGGCCTGTAACAGAAGGAGCCAGTAGAAAAGCAATCGCTGAAATAAAGATATTTTAATAAAAGAGCACATACTAATATTGGAAGCTGCTGAGGCTATTACAAAGTCAATGTTTAGACTGGGTTAAATGTCGTTAAGCAGGAGAGCAGACACAGAGGGCAGCTGTAACTCTGAGTCAAACCAAAGTATATTTCAGCCTTCCAACACGTCTTTCCCCAAAACTTCCTGTCTGGATTCAAATTAATATAAATTCGCAAACCGTGTATCGGCGCCAGAGCCACTGGGCTCATGTTCTGAACTTGTTTAGCTTCAGGTCGGCGTGCTGGCACGTGGTCGGACAGAACGTCTCCAGCGACAGATAACTTGTTTAGTGTCCCACGAGCAGCCAAATAAACAGTGTGGCAGAGAGAAATAAACCGTCGTTTGGTCAAAGAGACAAAAGGGAAAATGGTGTCGGCATCTGGTTGTTGTGTCTCGCTTGTTTAACCAAACACAAAATGTCTGCTTTGGTTTTGTACTTTTTCTTTGAATTGGTCTTGAGCCCTGGAACTCGCCCTACCTGTCAAGGGCCATGTAAACGTTCAGATGAAAGGACGCTTGACTGCAGCAGCGGCAGAAATATTATGTTTGTGTTTGGTGTACAGTCACAGATGAAGAGATATGCGGCATGAATCTTTCATTCATTCTGGGGTACAGAGGAAAATGTAGACATGTAATCACACAATTTGAACCGTAGTGGTCTGGACAGTTAAACATTTTACATTATCCAGACTCTTTGCCTCAGCACTTTTGGAGGTTCGTGTACTTTTGAGCTCAACCGTAGCAGAAACCATTTTCCACAAACTGTAATTCAGATATTTTATTAAATTGTCTTTGAAAGCAAAAACATAGCAAAATTAAACATTGATGGTATCTGCTAATTGGCGTGAAACTCCAGTGATAATAGGTTTTTTTTTTTTGCTATACTACAGTATACTAAGCTTTACAGGGGCTTAGTGCTCTGAAAACAAGGAAAACAAAACAAAACTAAGAATACATGGATCAGGCTGTCTTAAAAGCTCCCTGAAAAGCCTTCAGCTGATCCAAAATGCTGCAGCTAGAGTACTGACAGGGACTA
>JAVDPK010016810.1:0-16144 GCA_034780415.1 Cichlasoma orientale
CAATCAGAGAGAGTCTAAACAAATACCAGCAGTGCTGAAAGCAGCTGAACATGAAGATAAGTCTTTGAGATGGTTATGAATCTTTTTTTCTCTAATAGTTAAAATTTTATTTGTGAAGAAATCCATGAAGTCATTTCTGTCATGTGTGGCGAGCAGGGTGGACCCAAAAGCAGAACTCCAACAGCAAAAGTGAATGTAGATGTTGAATTGATTCCACATAATCCAAAACATGAGGAGCATATAAACAAAACTTAAAGGAAAACTGGAACAAAACCACACCTCCATGAGGGAGGACACGACAGAGAACTGAGGGAAATGCAGACAATATACACACAAGGAATGAGGAGGGATAACAGGAAACAGCTGTTTTATTAAAAACTCAACACTACATACAGGGAACACGGGACTGTCAAACTAAAACAGGAAGTAAACAAACAAGACACAAACACAAACTAAACACAACATGAGGAATAGAATAGAGAAGAGAGCAGGAACTAACAGACACTGAAACACAGAGACGCACGAAGACAAGAACAGGATACAATAACCAGACTCAACAAAGTGAAGACCTACACGAAAGAAAAATAAACATAATCAGAGATATAACAAAACATAACCAAAAAGAACACAAGACCATCGGCTCTGCAGAGCTCTGACTCTTTGTCAGCCTGGCTACAGTGCTGAAAACAATTAGTGATGAACAGTAAGATGTCCTAGCTTTACGGAGGGCTTTTTTATAGAGCAACAAACTCTTTTTCCAGGCTAGATGAGGATCTTCTAATTTAGTGAGACGCCCTTCCCTCACAGTTAGAATACCATCTGGAAGGCCTGGGTTCGATTCCACCTTGGCCCAGGCCTCTCTCTCACTGTGTGGAGTTTGCATGTTCTCCCCGGGTACTCCGGCTTCCTCCCACAGTCCAAAGACATGCAATTACTGGGGTTAGGTTAATTGGCTACACTAAATTGCCCATAGGTATGAATGTGAGTGTGTGTGGTTGTCTGTCTCTCTGTGTTAGCCCTGCGACAGGCTGGCGACCTGTACAGGGTGTACCCTGCCTTGCGCCCTATGTCTGCTGGGATAGACTCCAGCCCCCTAAACAGGATAAGTGGAAGCGAATGGATGGATGGCCCTTCCCTCTCCAGCTTACGGGTTATCTGCTTTAAGCTGTGCGTTTGTGAATTATACCACGGAGTCAGGAACTTCTGATTCGAGGCTTTCCTGTTCAGAGGAGCCACAGTATATTATATTATATAGTATAGTATATCTCTTCTGTTTGGGCTTGGAGGATACCTGATTTACCAGGAAATTATGGGAATCTGGGCAGCACTTTGACCCCTCGCGAGACTGCTTAACCAGACGGATGGGCTATGCAGAACCGCACAGACTCAGAGTCAGCACCTGTTGGACCTGAGCCGCAAGCTGGATGCTCGCAGTCCAGCTGCGAACATGCTCGCAGGTGAAAGGGATTCGATCTTGGAGAAAAGTGCAGGTCTGCACAGTGACAAACGGTAACCAAGCAATTTGCACAAGTGGATTTACTGAGAGTGTCCCAGTGAACTGAAGGCTGAACATATCAATGGCAGTCTCTTCCAAAACATCTGCGTTATCTGGAGTTCGGCTCCCTTGGAGCCGGTAATAATACCTCTCCTGGACGATATGCCAACAGATGCTTTTTCCCCCCCACTCTCTGTGATTTGTGTGAACTGGGATCTGGTCAACCATGACCGCTGATGGACGTTCATCACTATCAGCAAACTGTTTAGGCGGGGAGCCAGGTCCTGGCTCCATAATGCCCCTGACCCACTCGTCTCTGTTGGCTCCCCGTACCCCACCCCTGCCCCTCCCCACCATGTTGCTATCCCAGGCTATTCCTGCCATGCTTTGAGTGTGCTATTTGCTTTGCTAAGGTGTTTTTTTGGAACCTTGTAAGGTGCTCATAATGAACACCGTACGAGATGATTTTTTTTAACCTACCAACCCTACTGTTGTTTTCCATCTTCTTAAAGGGCGGCGCCTTGGATGGCAGCGGCCGCAGACACTTATCCCCCCATGTTTGTTTGCTGCTTGTCTTTTCTTGGATGGGTCTTCTGGAACGCAATCTCGTTGTATGTCTGACATATGATGACAAATAAAGCTATTCTGATTCTGATTCAGAGCAACATGTGCGCCCATCTGGACGAAGTCTTTTTCAGGGAAGGCCTTGCATAATTCAGCAAGACAATGAAAAACTGCATCTATTACAACATGTGGGTGCTGATCTGGCCTGCCTGCAGTCCACACTTTTCACCACCTGAAAAAGATTCCTCTCAGTTTGAGGATGTTTACAGATCATTGCTAAAAGAGGAGAAGGAGATACAACCTGTCCCTACTTTTCTCCATTTAAACATTTGATGCTGATAGAGAGCAAGTATTTGGCCTTTCATTTAGGGACATTACAGTACGTATCTGTAGGTAATATAAGCAGTACTTTAACACTGGATATCCCTCTGAGAGATTCAGGACGACTGTCTCACTCATGCATAGCTTTCCAGCGCGCTGCTGACCAGCTCCCCCTGCTGGCTGTTATTGGTGTCACTGCTGTGCTCGAATCCTCTGATTCTGAGGAAACTTTCTCACAGACTTGTAACTTTGATACTAAAGACGTATTTGTAACCAAAAAAAAATCATCACTAAATTCATAGCAAACAATTTGCTATGCAATAAGATGATATTGTAGCTGCACTAAACTAAGTCATTCTGACAAGATGCACTTAAACGTTAGTGAGAATGTGCTTCACTTCTTGTCGTCAGTTCCATTCTCTGCAGCAGGGAGGCTTCTTTTCTTTATGTGTTCATGTGTGTTGTTGCCATATTTCATTCCCAACTCTATTTTTTTTAAAGTCTTCTCTCTCAGTGAACATGGCTTTTTTTTTTGTTACTTTTCCTTATGTGAGGTTTTAGAGCACTTGAAAGCTAAACCATTAAACTGAAAGCAGGAATTCTGTGTATTAAATGTGGTTTTGTCAGCTCACAAATTTGAAGCAACTGTTAAACTTCTGTAGGCCAAAACTAGGTCAATTCAGACTTTTGAAAACCTAATTAAAACCCACCCATCTGGCTTACGAGCAGAAGTATTAGAACACGTGACTGACGGGTGTGTTTGTAGCCCAGGTGTGTCCTGTTACATTGATTATTCAAACAATAAATAGTGCTGAATGTCTACGCTCAGACTGAGATTTGGGTTTTGCCTGCGCACTGAGGAGTAAGCAACATGAAAAGCAGAGAGCTGTCTGTGGGTGGCTGTTCTCCCAGTGAATAAAAGCTAAGCTGAAGTCTATTCTGAGTCCTCCATTTGGGTGATCTGGCTGCAGTAGCTTCTATCCATCCACCTAACCTACTAAATCACTGACCCCGTTTTCTCCCCTATTTACAGCCTGCTGCGCTGCATATTTATGCATTTTAAATGTGCTCATGGGTTCTATAATTTTAACAGAATCATAAAGGTGAACAGTTCTCTAAAGCATTGATTACCCACAGATTTAGGCCTGCGCTTACAACTACAAGGAATAATCCTGTGCCGGGATCACAGTGATGTAATACATTCAGATTACTGGGTTCACTCAGCTGTCTGTCACTACAGTGTGTATCACCTGTTTATGATGCTCGACTCCAAAAATGTTGCGCTGTGAAAGGGACGCGCCAAATGCAACGGTATCCCAGTGACGTGCAGTCAGGGGAGGCAGGTGAGCCAGTGCCTCACCCATCGCAAACCTCACCGCACGTCACTGCAGGATACATGCCCCGCCAAACAGCGTCCAGCCTAATACTGCAGTATGTGTTTATGTATGTATTTCATTATAGGTGCAAAAAGCTGTACATGCTGACAGGGCCTGTAGGTGAGAATCATCACGTCATTAACCTTCCATGCAAACAGCTCTCCGAGCCCCACAGACCACGATTTTCAACCCTCCGTGTCCAGGGAGTGAACTTCGTCTATTGTCCACTTAGAGAGAATAATGGACAGAAGATATTTTGCAACTGCTACATCAAAATAACCCTTTGCTTAGCTGTGGGATGACTTTAAAATGAGCGATTTTGACTTTTTTCCATCTCAGTGCTTGCTCCGGCTGAAGCCCTTCTAAGCTTTCTTAAGATGTCAAACAGTCAGACAAATCCAGTGTGGAGGAAGTAAAGTGTGTTTGATATCACTGACGTTTATCATGACAAAAGCACACACATGTTGTCTCAGTCATATTGTCTTTATTTCACATGTGAATATTTCTCCGTGCAAACAAAATATCTTGCAAAAATATTCAGCAAGGTAGAAGTCCTGCAGGCAGTTACATGCATTTGTCAAAGTACAGTTTTGTGGGACTCTCTTTGGAAGCAGTACGACTTTGCTTGGAAGAACGTGTGAGGACGGCCGGGACGACACTGTCATGCAAATCAGGTTTGACAGCAGGCAGCAGAAGCAGGACATCGCGGCGGTGATGGGAGTTCCATATTAATGCTAACAACACGTTTGAAGCTACATTCAGTAGTAGAATAATATCAATATAAATATTTATAATAAATAAAAATAGAGCCCGAAGCTGCATTCATGAAACCCCCAACAAAAGAATGAATTTCTCAGCGTAGCGCTGTTTTTTTTTTTTAATCTATTTATTTATTCGATTTATTTATTTGATTTATTTATTCGATTTATTTATTTGATTTATTTATTCGATTTGCATGGAATAGTTTTGGTGATTCGCAGTGGAAAATCTTTACCAGCGTTTTATCCGTCTATCTTAGATTTTCAAAACTTGCTCCACCATTTGTAGTAACTATATTTCAGCCAGTGAAAATACTTCATAATGAAAACATTTGTGAACCACAGTTTTTGTGAAGAGTGCGCCATCTCTTGGTGACACTCTGCAATTGAGGGAAAGGGATGTGTTCATGGTGGAAGGTGAAGGAGAGGGGACTGGGAGCGGCAATTTTAAGTGGCTCTATCTATAAGTGGACTGGTTCTTATATGGCACTTTTCTACTTTACATGAGCACTTAAAGCACAATAATATAAAACTGTCGAAATCAACCATTATTATGAATTATTCTCGCTTTCCACAATCATCTGGATCAGTGTGTCGGAGCTTCAGATGTTGGTATATATATAGATGAGGTCACTCTTTGAGAGATTGCTAATATCAGCTGCTTTTATTTGATAGGGTTTTGTTTATTTACAGGTTTGCAAATGTGTGAGTTTTGTTGCATATTACCAGAAAAGTTTATACAACAGTAGTTTTAATACTCTTGAAAAAGGTTACTTTTTCATGAAGATCATTCCAATGATTTCTTTGCCAGTGTTTCACTATAAGACGGTTTTATTTGCTCAGTTTATTGTAAACACTTTTATGAGCTAATGTTTCCTGACACCTCGACAACCAAACACTTAAAATGGCAGCGAGATTTTAAGTTACTCTGATCTTTGACCTTTTAAACGTCTACTTCCTCACTCACTTTGACCGTGTGCTATGTTATATATATATATAAAATCATTTGGAGGCACAAAAAAGGAATTTATTCATTTCATCATTTATGCACGTACAGAAACACCCAGTACTGCAAACAGTACTTGTGCCGTTGTATGTTTCACTACAATGATACTGTGATAGAACTATATTAAGACATATTATGATAAAGCAAATTCGATTAAGTTATGTAGTTTGTTAGCTGTAACATGAATAGTTGCTCATGGAATAAGCTGGACTTGTAACTGTTTATTATTACTTTCATATGGTTTACATTCAAGAAGGACAAATAAATGTAATAAAAACTGCATCTGCATAATCATAGTTTATATTAAAAGAAATAATATATTCCCCAGTTAAAGTCTACATTTTACAGCATTTATAATTCATAACCATCTCTAGCCAGTATGTATAATTAAAAGCAAATTTTTAGCATCAGCCACTAGTTTGCATAGTCTCATAACATCCAAGTGAGCGGTCACTGTGCAATGTCGTAGTAATACTCTCGTAGTCTTGGCTCAACAACAGAAAATCCAGGCCTTTCATTTGCCCTGGAACACATGAAAATAGCAGGTAATAATTACAACGGAGGTCTATTGTTAATAAAAAAAAAACTGGGCTGTTGTTGCTCCAGCTAACGCTTTATGACGACTTAGAGACAATATGTCACTTACTTGTATGTCCAGCAGGTCTTCATGAGCTCGTACATCTCTGGTGGACACTTCTCTGGGGAGTCCATACGCTTTCCACTTTCAATCATCTGCAGGACATCATTTCCCTTCATTCCCTGTAAAGAGTGGTTTATTCAGAACAAATGGAGGTTACCAAAGACAGATTTTTATGGCACTTTTTGTTGCAACAATTATTTTTTTAAATCGCAATAAGAAGGCCTATTACATAAAAATAAAGTGACACCCTAAGAGGATTATGGTACATGCAGCTTTTACTCTTTGCCTGTAGGTGCTAATAGTCACTGCACTGCCTAAACTGTCATGATGACTCATTCGTTTCCACTAGTACCTTGTATGGTTTTTGGCCATAGGAGTAGGCCTCCCACATGAGCACCCCAAAGCTCCACACATCGCTCTTGGATGAGAATTTGAAGTAGTTAATGCATTCAGGAGCGTACCATTTCACTGGCCACTTCCCGTGACCCTTGGCCTGAACGGAGAGACACACAAACATCACATCATAGTTGTAAGTTTATGTCATGCTGGTGATTTTGCAGCTTCAGATTACACTTTGATTAGAACTGGTTGCTGGGCAGCAATGTTCACAATATAACAGCAACACGGGGGTGCAAATATGGCCGAACGACTGTTGTCAGTGTTCCATGAATTTGCAAAGTGTGTCGTCAGTGGGATTTTTTCCCCAAGAAAAAAACTGTCGAATGTAGCCAAAAAAAAATGATACAAATTAAAACTCATTTATGTAAATTGCTATTTAATCAATTAAAAAACTGTCCGAAAGTTCAATAAACAGGCTGGATTCAAAAAATTACAAATTTCTGGCAGCTATTTCATGTTTCGGGCTTTACAGGGTTGATGTTTTTATTATGATTTACTTTTAAGCAAAAAGTTATGAGGTTATTACAGGTGGACCATCAGAACGTTTAGTGTTACCTTGTAGTAGTTTTGATCCTCAGCAACAGCTTTAGAGAGGCCAAAGTCACTGATCTTGGCGTAGTGCTGTGTGACCAGCAGCACGTTCCTGGCAGCGAGGTCCCTGTGGACAAAGTTATGATCCTCCAGGTACTTCATCCCCATAGACACCTGGTGGACCAGCTCTGTGATATTCTTTATGGCGGTTTGCCTGGAGATGAATTATAAAAGCAGCTGTGAGCCTCACATGACATGAGAACTGTATTTTGAAACGTGAATAAAAAATCTGTGTCTGTGATTTATCACTGTAACCTGCTGCGGACGATATTTGTTGTCTTAATTATAATAAAGAGAGTCTAGTTTATGGAAGATGGTTAAAAAATGCTGACTGTTGGTTTGAAACACAGCAGTAACTATGGGTTACAATAACGTGTTTTCATGGTGACCTACAAGAATGTTTTTTTTTTATGGAACACGTAAAAAGTCTAAATATGTGAATTATTGAATCTCTCGTGTTTTGTTTGTTTTTTGTTTTTGTTTTTTTCAAATTTGAGAGATTCAGATAATGAATTCACAAAGACAACTGTCATTTAACAGAGCCTCCATCTTTAAACAATCAGGGGTCGGAACTCAAGGAACAGAACCTTTATAAATGAACATTGAGACTGTGAAATAAACAGTGTCCAAATTGAAAAAAGAACATGGCAAAGTTGGAGTACATACTTGTTTTTCTGCAGGAACTTGTGGAGGGGTCCCAGCTCAGCCAGCTCCATGACCAGCATGAGGTTCTCTGCCTCACAGATGCCAATCATCCGCACAATGTAAGGATTGTCCAGCTGCTGCATAACATTTGCTTCCCGCAGCATTTCATCGCGTACTGATTGGTTGTTATCCTCATTCTTCAGGATTTTGACTGCAACTGGCTTCTCCGTCCTAATGGATTAGTGGAAGGATTTACGTGTTACCTCAACAGAAATGCATTTCTCAGCATGATTTTGCAAACAGGATCAAACATCTAGTCAGAACAATAAAAGACGATCTTCAACAGAGACGTGGCTGAAGCTGAACAAACCGCAGACAAGCACCCTGTGTTTGGGCAAAACAATAAAAGAAGACGTGCTGTACTGATTTTTTTATTTGATGGAGGTTGTGTCAGTGTCATCCCAAATTAGTGATACTATAGTTAGTTTGCCTGCTACAAATCAGCAAATCATGAATATAATTTACAATCAGGAGAATATTTCAGAATTTGTAAGTCTTCGGAAGTCATGGCAACAGCTGGGTGATGTTTGTATGTAGTGATATGATTAAATGTAGCCTACTTTCTCATCTTGTAGATGCCCTTCATGACAGTGCCGAAATTCCCAGAGCCCAGTTCGCCATCCTCCAAGTAGAGTTGTGAGCGATTCACTGTAGAACTCCTCAGTTCATCTGGATCTGCATAAGGACTCTCATACACCTCTGTGTCCATCGGCATGGCCTCTGACGGAGACAGTGACATGTCACGTTAGGGGAGCAGTGAAAAACCAGCTGATATTTCAGTAGATTTTTACTGTCCAAATCTAAAGGTCACTTATCATCACCTACAGACACAATCCTAATTTTCCTGTAAGGATTTGCACAGTCAGTAAACCAAAATGAACTCTTTCCTCTGTCCTGTCATGTGGAGTCACAGTAAGAGACTTTCCTTTTACTAAAGCTTATAGTTGGATCGATCAGGTGACCCTGAACCATGTCTTAGCTGAAGGCACTGAGTGTTTCTCATTCACTCTACATACACCTAATCATCCACCTCAGCCCTTTTCCTATAGGTTCTATAGAACTCTAACTAATAGTCGTCACTCTAAATAGTGTGCAGGGCAAGTTAGCAACTAAACAACAGTACACACACATCTCTCTCTCTTTGTAACAGTGTAGGATCAGACAAATGCAGTTTAAATAACTCACCTTTACCGGGCACCCTGGTTTCATAAGTATTGCCTCGAGATGTTCGAGATGGTTGCTATCATTTGTCAGAAGAGACAGCATTTAAGAACATTCATTATGAGAATGCATAAAACATATCTGAACAGAGCTTGCTGCTGAAAATCATTTGCCACAGGTGAACACATGCATTCAAAGAAGGGGTTTAGGGTTTAGCCATTTTGCAGTCAAGAGCCATTTTTGAATCTCAAGCATCAGTGGTTAAAAATCTCAGAGAAATTTAGAAAGAAGACGATACAAGTTAGAAATGCTGGACTCAGAAAAGAAGCATGTGATTCAAAAAGCTCCAAATGCAACAAAACCAGGCAAGAAAAGCAAGAAAACTGGGAGGGGGGGGGGGGTTCAAGCACCACATACTGTGACCAATACATCACAGTAGGCTAAACCCTAAGGTTTCTCCAGGGAATGCCCCCTGCTGTGTGTACATTGGCACTGCAACATATACTGCAGGGTGCAATTCACCGGTTGCCACAAAAAAATCTCACTCAAATTTTTTTGTCATCTCAAAATCTCACACACATGCAGTACCAGTCAAAAGTCTGGACACACTTTGAGTAATTCTCAAAAAATTATCAACAAATTATGACACAGGAATCTTCGAGTATGAAGCAGTACATGTGGATGAGCTTCTGGAGCAAGGACAGGTACTTTATATTGCCAAAAGTATTCATTCACCCGACCATATCACTGAATTCAGGTGTTTCAGCCACCTCCATGGCCACAGGTGTATAAACCAAGCACTACTAAACATCCCACAGTCAGCTGTTAGTGGGATTATAACAAAGTGTTTGGGAATGACAGGAACTAGTAGGCCACGTAAAATCACAAAGCGGGGTCAGCAGATGCTGAGGGTCATAGTGCGCAGAGGTCGCCAACTTTCAGCAGTCAGTTGCTACAGACCTCCAAGCTTCATGTGGCCTTCAGATCAGCTCAAGAACAGCATGTAGAGAGCTTCATGGAATGGGTCTCCATGGCCGAGCAGCTGCATCCAAGCCTTACATCACCAAGTACAATGCAAAGCATCAGATGCAGTGGTGTAAAGCACGCCACCGCTGGACTCTAGAGCAGTGGAGACATGTGGGAACAGTTTGGGGACGGCCCCTTCCTGTTCCAGCATGACTGCTCAGCAGTGCACAAAGCAGCTCCATAAAGACATGGATGAGCCAGTTTGGTGTGGAAGAACTTGACTGGCCTGCACAGAGTCCTGACCTCAGCCTGATAGAACATGAATTAGAGCAGAGACTGTGAGCCAGGCCTTCTCATCCAACATCAGTGTCTGACCTCACAAATGTGCTTCTGGAAGAATGGTCCAAAATTCCCTTAAACACTCCTAAACCTTCTCAGAAGAGCTGAAGCAGTTATAGCTGCAAAGGGTGGGCCGACATCATATTAAACTCTATGAATTAGAATGTGATGTCACACAAGTTGTGTGAAGGCAGACAGGTGGTTACTTTTGGCAATATAGTGTATGCTGACAACATTGTGACTGGCACACATAGAAAGCTACCAAATGGAATGGCTGGCTGTGGTTTATAATGTAATTGCACTGGGTGACCTCTAGGTGGTGTTAGAACATAACCACAAGTACAGCAACTACTGCAATGATAGGATGTCACACTAATTTAAGTGTGTGTGCAGTGACATCCATTATCTAGTGTGATGTGACATCTGTTGGAGGGATTAAAAGGGACATAATGCAGAGGACCAAGAGTGACAGAAAGAGTTAGTAAATAGCAATCCACATTGTCAAGGGGTGGAGAGGGAGAGGGAAGGTGGCAGTGGAAGGCGGGGGTTACACCAGTTCCTGTGAGCAACTGTTTGGTTCATGAGGAGGCAGGATGTGTGTTAATGCACCTTTTTTATGCCAGGTATGGGAACTTTACTGACGATGGTGAAAAATCCGTCTGCTGCACTTTGCTAGAAACCAAAATGTCAGAAAAGTTATCAGTAATGGGAACGTTCACATCATGCATAGGAATAAGATTCAAGAGAAGGATTAGCTCCAAACAAGGATTTGTCAAGTTATCTGACTGATTCATTCATTTGCAAATAACAAGAAACAATTACATGTTTACTTTCATGTTCAGTCCTTCCTGGAGGAAGACAAAAACACACAAACATAAGCAGCTCTCATTTCTAAATGAGGTGCTTGTATTTAAAGGACTTTTGGGGTGTCATTGGTATGTTTTGATGTTATCCTGCACTGCTGAAAAACTTTGCTTCAGATTAAACATGTGTTAAAATGTAACACAAACAAACACAAATTTACATGATTATAATAAACAGATACATAGACACCTGAATAAATAAAACCAAGACTTGTGAATTAATACTATTCGATATATAATTTTTTGACATTATAAATCCTAACAAACCATATGCAAGAAAGTGAATGGTGTAACTCATCCCTCGTGGTTGTGTGTCTCCTTGCCCTGTGTTTTCCTAAATTTCCTGGTGTTTGGATTATTTGCTCCTGCCCTGTAAATGTCTGAACTTTTTTTAATCCATCCATCAATTTTCTTCCGGTTATCCGGGGCCGGGTCACGGGGGCAGCAGCCTAAGCAGAGAAGCCCAGACCTCCAGCTCGTCCGGGGGGAACCCAAGGCATTCCCAGGCCAGCTAAGAGATATAATCTCTCCAGCATGTCCTGGGAGGCTGAGGAGTGTGATCCTCGAGAGATGGAGCACGCCCCCTCTTAACGATGGGGACCACCACCCCAGTCTGCCAATCCATTGGCACCGCATCACGCGATGTTGCAGAGGCACGTCAACCAACACAGCCCTACAACATCCAGAGCCTTCAGGGCAAATCTCGTCCACCCCGGGGGCCCTGCCTCCGAGGAGCTGTCTAACTGACTCAGTGACCTCACCCTCAGTGATGGGCGAGCCGTCCCCCTCGTCCCCAGACTCTGCTTCCACTACAGAAGGCGTGTCAGTGGGATTAAGCAGGTCCTCAAAGTATTCCTTCCACCACCTGACCCATTCGCACTATTTTTTACTTTCTTGATCAGCATTAAAACTGTGTTTTGAGTTTATTTTCTGTCTCCTGAGTCTTTTATTTGGGTCCACAGCCTGCCTGTTGCACAGCCGATCGTTGACACTAATAGCCTTTTCTGGCATAAGCACTGACAAAGTCAGTATCTTGCCAGAGAAGGTCCAAAAAACATAAAATTTTAAAAAAGACAGAAATTTTATTGACTTGATATTATGACTAAAAAGTGCTCCTTTAATTTATTTTTCTGAGCTGTTCTGAAATCTGCAACAGTGAAAACTGTTGTTTGTTTGGTCTTGGATGTTGCCTGTTCTAAATGCCATAATCTCTGAACCTCTGAATCAAAAGAAAAATCTGTGGAATTGGGTTTATTTTTTATATCAAGTGTTTTGGGGTTCACAACCAATCACATTCTTCAATTGCAACCTGTGTCAAGGTTTACTCAAACAAAAAAATGACGCTTGTTGTGATTAGGTCCAGCCATGGTTGAGAGGATGGTAACCCATACAGACTGACCTGTGAGGATTTAAGCAGCATTATTGTTTCAGTTGAATGTGTTAATGCACATGGATCGAACTTACAATGGCAGAACCAAATGTAGGATGACTCTGTGGAAGAAGAGGCCGTCCTATCAGCCCTGTGAACGTGTAATAAGACAAATGTTAATCAGCTGGGAAAACAGTGCTATAAGTGAAAAAGTCTTGCTGTAGACACATTTCAGTAAGTTTCTTACCAATGTCTCCGTCAGGCCTTGGACAGGGCTCTGTCAGCACTCGCAGCAGACCATCAGGTTTATATGAGTAGTGCTCCACCAGCTGTGTTTAAACAGAGGTGCACACAAAGCATTTTTCATAAATTTAACAAAAAAAAATGGGAACAAATGATGTGTTTTTATAACAGGCTGCTAGTAACAAAGTGCCTAAAGATACAATTTGCTAAGTTGTCTGCTATGTGCAGAGACAACACTGGTTTATCCATTGAGTTAGGTACCTGTCCTACGCTTGAATGATTCTTAGGTCAGTGTTAAGTAGCTTAACAAGGAAAAACATCCACTAAGAATGGTCATGTACAAGGACTGAACTACAAATAAGCAAAACTGAAAATATTGCTTAAGACCACTTTAAAAAAATTCCAAGATGAGAAGACTTTTGTACAGTATTGTAAGGGCATGAATCAAGGACATCGAAACAACTCGTAGCTCAGTGTTTGTTGTGATTTGGCGCTATATAAATAAAATTGAACTGAATTGAATTGAAAGTCTACTAGAAGATGTGAATGCAGCACTACAGACAATCCCTACTTTGACCATCACTGAAACCAATCAGTCGATCTCCACCACGGCAACAGTGATCCTTGAGATGCTTGGCTATAAGATGAACAGCCACAGGGAGTGTTGCCCTCCATGGAAAAGAGGACTTGAGGCTAAGATCAAGGCAGCACGGAGGGAAGTTAGCCAGCTATCAGAGTAGCAGAAAGGTGTGATAAAGAAAGGGGTGCCTAAGAAGGACAACAGGCTGTCCATACCTGAGGCCTTAGAGACTGCCAAGCAAAGACTCACAGTCTTGGCTAACTGCCTAAAGAGGTACACTAGAGAGATAGAAGCCAGGAGAATAAACCAGGTGTTCTCCGCTGAACCATCCAGGTGTACTCTCAGTGGCAGGGGAACAGTATGAGAACAGCACCCCCTCCGAGGCTGGAGACGGAGCAATACTGGAAGACCGTATGGGAGAAGGATGCATGACACAACACTAATGCTCAGTGGCTGGTGGATCTAAGAGCAGACCACAGCAACCTCCCTGAACAGGATCCAGTAACCATCACAGTGGCAGACATCCAGGAAAGAGTCTCACATATGAAGAGCTGGACAGCACCAGGCCCTCATATGATTCACACCTACTGGCTAAAGAAGCTGACTGCACTCCATGAGCACATGGCAGCACAAATGAACCAGCTGCTAGAGGCTAAGACACACCCAGAATGGTGACTGAAGGTCGAACAGTCCTGATCCCCAAGGACCCCCAGAAGGGACTGGTCCCATTCTCAGTACATGGAAACTCCTGTCAGGCATCATAGCAGCTACGATGAGCTATTTAGAAAATTGTAGAAAATGGGCTACAATTGAGAGCATAAATGTACATGATGGAGATCTATGTTACTATCTAACCTTGAAATACATTATAACATTTCCAACAGATGAAGATGGATGAAACTGTCCAAGTGACCCATAAATATGAAACATTTTGATAACCTGCCACAGGGTGTCAAATTTCTTGCCCTCTGGGATGGAGAGCTTGTCAGATGAGTCTCTGTCAATACGATAATGCATGACTTGTCCTTCATGCAGTAAACACAGAGCGTAGGATCCCTTCGCATCTCTCTGCCGAATCCTGCACACACAAGATGAAGAAAGAAGACTGAAACGATTTTTGTTGTTGTGGCTCATTTTATATTTATATATATATTTTTATAAGGTGCTAACTACAAACTGCAAACTATGGATCAGCGAATAGTGTTCTCATCCCATCTGATAGCTATCATATAATCATATAATACAAAAGTATCTATCATATATGCACTATATTCACATTATTCATGCATACGCTGTTCAGTCAACGAAGGCAATACTGAACGCCTCAGTAATAAGCTGTGAACAAAATCTTGCACGGTCAGAACTTTATTCATCACAAGTTTATCAGTAAACATCAAACAAGCATAAACTATGCAGGAAATACTTCAAAGTCACAAGAAGATTTTATTTTAGCTTGAAAAGTCTCAGTGCTCAGTGTGCTCACTGTTCATTTACAGCTAACGGTCAGCACAGTGACGGGACGGTCACCTTAAAAACACTTTGATCATAGGAACACTTACATTATCAAAGGATTTTACTATTAAAACTCTGCAACAAGTTTTCATGAATTTCTAAATAAAAATACACCTTCTTAGTTTAATACTACTACAACTACTACTACTACTACTACTACTACTACTACTACTACTACTACTAATAATAATAATAATAATAATAATAATAATAATATAATAATAATATTTAAAAGTAATTTTCTTTTGAATAGGCTAATTTCAGAGAAATGTATCTTTAAAATCCTGATGCTTGAGATAATATGGTGACTTATTATTATTAAAATATTATAAATATAATATATATAAATTATAAATATTATTTTGACTCATAAAGTAGTGATTTTTTCTATATTGTTTTTGTTTGTTTTTAATTGATTTCCTTTGCAAATTTACAACTTTAATTTTGGAAACTATGAATATATTCCTCCCCAGGCTCTGCATTGCTTTTCGTTTATCTACAGCTGCTCCCATCTGCCATCATCAAGCTAGAACATTTAGAAGAGACTCACACATTGAGAAGAGAACCCAAACAGTAGAAGTCGCTCTCCTATAACCAATTTTTTTTTGTTTTTTGTTTTGTTTTTTATTATAGCTGTAACAGCCATTGAAAACAGTTAATTTTGATACTTCTGCATTAAATGTGTTTAATCACTGATCACAATTCTTTTGAACCAAAACATTAATTTCACCTATTTCTTATTCGTGAATTTTCTTTTCTTTGTGTTGTTTTCAACTGAGAAAACCTTTCATAGCATTTCATCCCACCTGTTACCACACAGTGTGCCAGATGTAACCAGCTGTGGCTAAATGTAAATGTTTTAATACATTAGCATGTCAAAAGGTCCTTCGCAGGGAGACATTACAGTAAGTAAGAAGCTACAAGAAGGAAACAGGAACCAAAACCAAGAGCCGATGTGCCATTATCAATAACTGCTGCAGCTATGGGTGCAATGTGTCCGATTCACGCTCAACAAAATTTAAAATTTAAAGATATAACCACTACACGATGATGTGTTTCAGTGGAAAGAAGGTTTCCTGCTAGATGTTTCATGAGAGAAGGGACAGAACAGTCACATCTTGCTGTCATTTTCTCGTTTGGCTACTTCAGGAAGCCCTTTGCAAACTGCCAGAGCGGAAACCACAGTGTGTGTGTGTGTGTGTGTGTGTGTGTGTGTGTGTGTGTGTGTGTGTGTGTGTGTGTGTGTGTGTGTGTGT
>JAVDPK010016811.1:0-16134 GCA_034780415.1 Cichlasoma orientale
TCTGCTGTCTTTTTTATCTGGTGTGTGTAACCTCCAGGTCTGTAAGAATGCCCCAGACGTCGCTCCTTTTCCTGCTCTGGGTGTACGCTTGTATTTGCTTTAAATGCCAGATTCTGTTGTTAATATAAAAATACCCTAATTTTGTAAAAAGGGGCCTAATGTTACTGACTTTGCTTGATTACAAAATGCTTAAGTTTACATCTTGTTTGGAAAGTAATGTAACAGAGACAGAAAGGGGAAAAACTGAAGTGTGTGCAGTAATTTAATGCAAATGTCAAATTCATAATACCATATTTACATGTTTTTCTGTTCCTGTTGCTGGATGATGAAAATATGAACAAGGCTCATACCTGGACTGGATATTCAGGAGACATTAACAAGGTTTTATGTTGAGATGAATGCATTAGTTTACATAAATACTACGGTGATATTTAAATGATTTGCAACATTACAAACCCAGCCAAAAGTTTATAATATGTAAATTTTTTGTTCAGCAAGATAATCTCCACAAATTACTACAGTTTTTATGCAATCATAAAGTGTAACTTTAGGCTTTAAATGAACCAAAACAGTCACAGTCAACACCACTAAGCTCCCGTGTTTGGCAGCAGTTGAATATCCTTCTGTATTCTTATCAAGCCACTTCTTAGCATTTCAGTCTGTGGGATAAAAAGATATTTTTCACGTATATTTGTGTGTTTTGGTAATTTCTGTGTGGCTGTTAAAATACAGAGAAGTCAGTAACACATGGCCACAAACAAACCCATACCAGGACTAACAAAGTCATGGCACACAGGCATAAATACACACTGGGACCATCTGGTGTGTTGGATGAGGTTCCACCGCCAGTGCTGAACTTTGTTGTCGCAATCCCAGCTGCACACACCAAACAGATTTTCAGGTCTTTTAAGAACCCTAATAACACCAATAAAATCATTAAATATTTTAAATAAAATACTTTTATGTGAGATAACTATTAATGTTACTAATTGTAGGTGCCTGAGCAAGCAAATGTTTCTCAGTCTGTGCCGGTCAGTTGGACTCACATCTACATACACGCATACAGTACACACACACACACGCGCACGTGAACCTTGACGCTTGTCTGCTCACAGAACGCATACACAAAGCCACTTCATCATCAAAGAGATTTCTAATCAGTTGCGAGCTGCTGATGTTCCTATAGCAACCAGGGACACTTGTACCTGTTATTTTGGTATGCACATCATGCAGCTGTGCACACAATCGCATACTGTAGATGACTTCAGATATACATTTGCATATATGTTTGTGTGTGTGTGCGTGCGTGTTATAGTGATTACATCAAACAACCTGCACCCGAATCTTCAGGTTTCTCCGCTGAAGTAGCCCTTTGACACTCTGTGGTTCTGATGAGATATATGTAGAGCCCCTGTTGCGAAGGTTAATGATACATGAAGCAAGAGCTGTGAATGAGACATTTTATCAGTGTCGGGTGATGACCAGGTTAGTGGAGCTGATTGGATTCATGCATGTGGGATATGGAGTGTGCGTCTCGTGCTTTCCTTTGAAAGCCTTTGAAAGGATCAAATAATAATTATGCAGCTCATTGACTGAATCAGTCAAATCTCCTGCTGTGACTTGCTAAAGAAAGCATTTTCATTGGTACAAAGATTGCTACTCAAACAGAATTAATTAGCGTCTGCAAATTCAGCGGACGGGAGAGAGTAATGAGAAACTGCAGGTCTGAGTCCAAACTTAAATCTGTGACTTTTTATTGTTTTCACAAATGCCAAAGCTGTAATTATGCTCCTTCAGGCTCCTATAAAAGGAGTGTTTGCATACATTTGCATATTTGTACAGATACATAAACCACAAAGCAGAGAAAAAAGAAAGAACAGAAAACAGGATGTGGTTGACAGTAACAACTCTGAAACAAATGAGTTCGGCTTTATCGAAACAAATGGGTAGGATGATGACAATAACAGCCGTTATATTAAGTGTGGCAATATGCTGAAGTGCATGCATAAATGGTGATGAAAAATATCTTCTAAACTGCACTTTACTTATTCAGATGCAAACTCTATGTATGTTGAGGCTCAGGAGGAATGTCTTTTCAGTGCTCTGCAACTTACATTTACACTCTATTTCCAGTTTAAACTAGGGTCTTATTATGACTATTATTGAGTAAAACAAAATATCATATCAGTGTATGTACATGCAAACAGAACAGCCACGGCATAAAATAAAACCCAGAGAGTGGCTGAAATCAGCAATATTTTGGCAAAGCAATGCTCTGCTTGGAAATCTTGGATCTTGGCATTCATGCACATGCCAACAAACAAACCATTACTGTAGAAAGAGTCATCCCTCGTCATCACTCCCTAGCCCCAGCAGGAAAATTTGCCAACGCCACATGGTCAAAAACAGCCAGGAACAGCTCGAGGAACACGACAGCCAAGGGCGTTCACCTGACCTTCACAATCTCCTAATCCCGATCTAATGGAGCAATCCACGGTAGGTACAAGCCTTATCCCCAGAGACCCCACACTGCTAACACAGCACCCATAGGGCACGCTAAAACTGTCCCATTATGCAACACCAGAGGTCAAGTCAGGCTCTCTGGGGGTGTCCTATAGCAGGTCAAGGCTACTTTGGTGGGATAAGAGTGGATCTATACAATATTAAGCAGGTAGGCTCATCGTATACAAACAGTATGTGGAGTCATAGTTTTTTCATTTTTTTTTTTTAGCACTGTATTTCACAAACTAGTAAGAACTTCATGGGAACATAACACTTTACTCCACACCACCGCCTCAGCTGTGAAGTGAGCTCTGCTGAATGTGCTGCAGAAATTGCTAAACGTAATGTAAACAATGGAGTAGGAGCTGCTGTGCTGGACAATATGGAGCCAAGCCGCTAGAAGCACAGCACTACCTCAGACAATCTAGAATATTGTTTTCTTTTTTGCTTTTGTTTTTTGGTACCACCTAAGAGAATCTTAAAATATTTGTCATGTACGCAGTTGTGTTAATATATACAGCACCAGTCAAAAGTTTGGACACGCTCACCCATTCATATGAATCAGTGAGTGTGTCCAAGCCTTTGACTGGCACTGTATATTTTTGCACTACAGCAGTCAACTTGAAAATAGTGTTGTCATTGGGTTATTGTTTGTATTGTTCTAATCTTTATTTTTCTTTTGAAATCCTCTTGATTTTTAGTAATTTTCAAAAATGGTATTAATATCGAGCATTTTCATGGGTATCGTGTCGAGTTTGAAATACTCGTATTGCAGCAATATCTAAAAGCATGTATTCTGCATTACACTCTAAAAAGGGCACACATCATATACACTAAATAAACATATTGGTGACAGGACATATTTGGGCAAATACTGCCCTTAAAACTGACCAGCTGATACAGTATATCAGTCAAAATGACACTGATGGGAGACTTTTTGTGAAATAATTAGCTACAACTTGCATTTTTTATTTCTGTAATTTTAGCAACCTTCTGGTGTGAGCCAGTTTAATTTTGAAAATGTCAGTGACAGATCACTTCACATTATAATATATAGTCTGATTACATGTACAATCCATCGCATCGTGCATTGTGATCACATTATAGGGCAGCATGCCCAGCTGCTCCCCTCTTTTGCCGCATCTCTCCTCACACCTGTCCCATAACTCTACTGACGCATTAACAATGTGCCAGTCCAGCTTCTATTCTCAGTAGCCATTGTTTGTCCCTGTTTATACAGGACGTTGACAGTAAGTAAGGTTAAGTGGGACAGGAAGAGCAGAAATGGGCTGATGGCAGAAATGAAGGGACAGGTGAAGTGAAGAGTTTCCTGATCTGATATGGTGAATGTTTTTTTTAACCTTTCCAACAATGAAATCAAACCATACAAAGGTCTGAGGTCAGTCTCAACTGAATCCAATGCACTACAACAAATTAAAAAGAAGAGATACTATATCATCAATATAATCTCTGCTAATGTGCAGAAGCTTATCCACATTCACGCAAAGTGAACAGAGATGAACTAGTCAAAATATGCTCCTTTTACCTCCTTGCAGCAGCATACTGTAGATGCAACGTTTTACTAGATACTGCAAATAAATAATACATCAGCATGGCTCTTATTGCTTGAAATTAAAGCCATGTACCTGGGTTCTTGGGAAGTGTTTCCACAGTGTCTGTCAGCACTATGCAAGCGTGTGCAGTGGGCCCACTTAAAAATGTGTCACCACGTTCTCTAACCTCACAGGACCTCAGTTTGAAGCTGGGTGTTGCATGTGTGAGTTTCATATGCATAGCCAGAGGCAGCAGCAATAAGGCACAACTGTTACAGATGTCAAGTCTTGGGTTGACAAGGGCTGTAGGCAGTGTTACTGGCGTCAAATAAATCAACCACATATTCACTGATGCTGGATAAGAAAGTCTTTTGGCTGCATCTCGAAAACCAGAGAAAACTATCAGGCTGCAGTTTTGAGCTTCGTTCAGTTCTCAAAGACATAAATTTCCCCTTTAGGTAAAAAGCATATTCCCCATGTTGCTGGTCACCAACAATCACACAACATCATTGGTTTATGAAAGTTTTTTTTTTTTTTTTTATCTATTTTTCCCTCTTGATAATTCTCCTGTCCCTTATATATATGCTTTAAATCAAAGTTTTCATTATTTATTTATCAGGCCTGCCTTTGTTGGTTTACTAACCATTCCTGCTGTCCTCTAAGGCCTGTAAAGCATCAGCTCCAGGGCTGCTTAGTGATGCGGCTGAACACCAACATAATTGATAGCTCACAAGGTAGAAATCGAACAGTCTGAGATATCGACCGTGCATGTGGAAGTCAGTCTCTCAATATAGCATCATCCAGTCACCAGTTCTTTGCGAAAGGATAAGCAGGTTTGAGGCATGGGATGATGGAAAGAAAATTTAGGTATTAAAATGATTAAGAACATACATGACTTAACATAAAATTCCTCCTTTAGTTTTGTCAAAATTGTCAAATTTAAAAGATCTTTAAAATGTGTTTTCATCTATTTTTTGTACACTGCACTCTTCTTTTTTTGGTTGCACAAATCCTTTTATGACATGTTGCTCTCTGTACGCCACTGTGAGCTGCATCTCAGATATGCTTCTGTCATATCATCGTATTAATCGCTGTGTTCGTCCGTCATTCTTCCCATCTCACCTCCATCTTCGAGTCTGCCCTTTATCGACCATGTGCCTTTAAATGAATAAATATGCACTCAGTGGTCTGACTTTCAGTCAGCAGTAAAGGTTACTTCAGGCCTACACTAAATCACATGTTTAAATGCTTTCCTTGTGCCATCACTGGCACAGGCAATGACTCTCTGTCCCCCCCTCAGGACTTATTTTATTTCTCACCTGTCCATTGGTCACCCCAGTTCCCACAACCTCTGGTCACCTGACTGAGACTGCTCCTAATTTAGTCTCCTGCTCTGGTCTATAAATAGAAAACCGTTGACCCTCCGTGTTTAACAGATCATTAATGTTGCTATGTAGCTGCTGCAGCTGTGCCATTTTTGCCTGCCTACATTTTCCATTCAGTAACCTTCTCAGTATTTTGCCATGAAAACTTGCATATGTTATGTTCTCGTATCACTTGTTAGCTCAACCTGCACTCCCTGGATATGTCAGACATTGCTACTATACACTGTGTGATTTATTTTGATAAGATCACCTGAATTTAATTTAGAGAGTGTGCATGAAGGCTGTGATTAGAGTCTCAATGGCCTTCTGTCTACTTTATACAGGTGCAGGCAGCTGAAAACACTACTTATGTGTAATAAACATCTTATTATAATATACCAATCCACAACCTGGAACTGAGCAACCAAACTTGACAAATACATCGTATCTTTTTTTAACTTCTAACTGAATGATATTGTATGACGTCATCAGAATGCCTGGCAACGCCTAGCAGTGAACTAAAATTTATAGCGTACAGCAGGACCTGTCGATACATTTTGCTGTATGTAAAAATACAATTAATCAAATATTTATATTCACAACAGAGCACAAACAGACCAAACAATACTGTAGCATGGGCATGTACTAATGATAGAAAATCAGTTACCAAGAGGTTTGACTGAGGATCAAAACACAAGATTTAAGAATACTGGTTTCATCTCTGGAAAAATGTGAATACAAACTGATTCATTAAGAAAATAATCCTAATGTTTGCCATCTTTAGTCAGCTACTCTGATATCTTTGAGACTGTATAAGTATTAGTGGAGTATGGAGTCCTAGGCATACCTGTTCACTGGCTTATTGAGGAAATATCTACCGTAATCAGGAAATCACATGGCAGTAACTAATATATTTAGGCATGCAGACATGGTCAAGATGATCTGCTGAAGTCAAACTGAGCACCAGAATGGGGGAAGAAAGGTGATATAAGTGACTTTCAATGTGACGTGCCTGTTGGTGCCAGATGAGTATTTCAAAAATTGCTGATCTGCTGGGATTTTCCCACACAAGCATCTCTAGGGTTTACAGAGAATGGTCTGAAAAAGAGAAAATATCCAGTGAGCAGCAGCTCTCTGTGTGAGAATGCCTTGATGATGTCAGAGGTCAAATAAACACTCATTACACTCACCTTTAGGATGTGGTGAAACAGGAGATTCACATCATGAATGTCTGGGCAACAAATCTGCAGCAACTGCATGATCCTATCATGTCATTATGGACCAATATCTCTGAGGAATGTTTCCAGCATTTTGTTGAACCAATGCCATTAAGAATTAAGGCAGTTCTGAAGGCAAAAGTGGGTCAGAACCAGTACTAGTGAGGTGTACCTAATGAAGTGGTCAGTGAGTGCATAATCACAGCATTTTATACATCACTTCCAGTGCACGCTCTGCTGTATAGCATCTCTGTGGGGACTCGCCTTTGGTGCATAATCAAGTGCATAAAAATTTGAATCCCCTTCAATCCCCAAATCACAAAATACACAGATGCAGTGTAGCAACATTATTATTTAGCCTGATGACATTTAGGGCTTTAAGGGTATTAAGCTTCTTTTTTTTCATGCTCTGCCAGCATGTGGGAATTAATTGAAAGCCTTGTAATGCTAATGTTGCAAGACCTCCAAATAATGCATTATGTAACAACAACCAAACAAGCAAACCAAGAAAGGCAGACTCTGGAAGAAATGTTTACTGGAGAAAAACAGAAAATGTACTTTGACAGTAGCAGTACTCTTAGCAGTAATTTGAGACAAAGTGAAAGCACAGAAACTCAAGCATACCACAAGGATTTTAATTATGCCCGCAGCGGGAGCATTAGATGTAATGGTGTGCAGATAAATAAACAGGCGGAAAGCAGGTAGAGAGCTGACTGCAATCAACTTAACAAAGCCCCACAGAATCCACAGTTTTTGGAAGCAAACAGCAAAAACCAGCCAAACAAAAAGAACAAAAAGTAAATTCAGACAGGATTCAGAAAGGAAGCGGCAGGAAAAAAAACACTATACGTGACGTTTTCTTCATTCAATGTTTAAAATTCAGAAAGCACAAGTGAGTTAAAGATGGACTCACTGACCAGATGGTGTATTTAAATGATCTGGACATAAACATCTGAGTCAAAATAGTGACTGAAAATTGATCTCCACTAATTATTCTGCATGAAGGGTGCCGCCTCTGTGAAGTGTGCTGCTCCATTCGAATGACTTAAACACTAATTTACACTATTGTCTTTACTAATGATGCTTGTTGGCTACCACTATCTTATCTTTAAGTAGAGCAAAGATTATATTTTTCTCCCCTCAGTCGGCATTTCAAAGCACGTTACAGGAACTGGCTGAACATCAGAGTAACACCAGTACTCCCCAGGTGAAGAAAACTCTCTCTCCAATCTTCAATGGTTATCTGACTGCACGAGAGACCGCTTGATAATTGGTGAGGATGTGTGGTGGAATTTTAAAGCGCACGGTATGTGAATGGATACGTGCTGCATGGTGTGAGTTTTCAGCCACACTGGGCGTAAGAATCTTCAGAATTGAAGCAGCTGCACAGAAGAGAGAACATAACACCCTAACGTTTGACCATTATTTTACTACAAAAGACTAAAAGCTTGGAGGCATTTTTTTTATTTGACAGTGGCTGATGCATGCAGCACACACTGATTCAGTCAGTATGTGCCCCGTTAGACAACAGAAACGGTAAGGAACTACTTCTGCTTCACACATAAGCGCTCTAATTACAGCAAAAGCAATTATTGCTGCTTCTGTTGTTCTTCTATTGGTATCTTAAAATTGTTCATACTGATTGTTTTGTCCTTTAAAAGCTGTAAAATCTGATTCAGAATGGAGCGTCGCCTTCGAGCAGCAACCATATAATTTCCTTCAAATTTGAAGCTCTGCACCTCTAAAGCTATTTAACCTGTTTGATCCACAGCAAAAAAAAATTAAGCGCAAAATCACAAACAAACTGCTTTTTCTGTCTGTAAAGGCTCATTGATCTACAGTTAGGCAGACTCAAATAATTACCAAAGGCAATCAATCTCCTTCTCAACACGCACTCTCTCTCTTGGCAGAGTGTCCGAGTGGACATGTTTCTCTCCATCTGGCGTGTGTGTACCAGGTCACTTTCTGGCTAAGCGGTGAGTCCCTTAGGGAACAAGGGGTGAAACGGGCGTCTCGTTTGTCAGAACACATAGCTTCCACTCTGGAGACGTAAACAAGATCTTGGGTCTGGGCCTAGATGTGACGTGGGGCAGCTCGGTATGAAGGTACACAACAAACATACGTAATCTCCCCCAGAGACTGACCTTACACTGACAGGCTAATGCGACCTTAACCAAAACAGATGAATGTCTCTCGTGCTGCATGAAGATGGAGGGATGTTTGGTATATGTGAGCATCCAGATACCATTATGATTAAAAGCCTTTTACTTCCCTATATGTCTTGAGTTTGTATGCTGAACCTAATTTATGTAAACTGTTTTTTAGGAAATCACTTTTTTTTTTTTTTTTTCAGTTTTCAAACATGCAGTAAAAACTGACTTTTACTGACTAACAAAGGCCTCCAACAAAACTGGTGACAATATATTATTTGAAGTGACATGCTTTCATTGAGTGGCTACAAGCTGACTGACATGATCACAGAGGATGTCACCATTTGTGAACATTGAGAGCGTTGTGAATACAGCCTGTATGTAAAGGGTGGATGTAGCCATTAGAGCCTGATCAATCACTATTGGCTAATACTAGCTATTTGCCAATTATAACTAAATAAATATAAAATTTTAAAAAGTTGAAGGGAGAAACACAACTGCAGTAATGTAAAGCTACATGTTATTCCACAAGGCACTTAGACGACGGCATAAAACGCATAGACATTTTTCCAAAATGTTCAGAAACATCTAGGCAACATGATATAAACCCGATATCATGACTGTGTCTCTCTCCAACCTGCTTTCTCTGCAGTGGGTCGACTTAATCGCTGTTCAAAGGCGAGATTGCCCTGAAGAAGCCTGTTGAAGCTCTGTGAGAAATAAAAATTCTTTAACTCTTCAAGTCCTTGTCATAGTTATGTGAAAAGGAATCTGTTGCCCTCACGCTGCAGTGCCATTTGAGGAGACTGTGATTCGTGAGCGTTGTGATGTCTTGTGTACGAAATGCATACAATAGAACCAGACTAGCATGGCCCTAAATGAACTACTACTCATCACAAATCTAAGAGAAAAAAGCAGTGTACTCACTTTGGGAGGTGAAGATGTGTTTTTATCATGCATCCAGTTTTCACAGGAACACCTAACACCACATTATGTAATTTGCACCACTCCAGATGACTCCACTCAAAGACAATACTTCTAAATTGGCTGCTGCTGAACCAACTACATGAAGAACAATAACTTCATTTCCTTTCATTTTATGTTTGCATTAAAACTGTGAAATATAGGACTGATTTCAAAATGACTGTGTAGTTGTGTAGAGCTCATACTGTTCAAAGAGCTGAGTCTTTGTACAGTATGTATGTATGTGTGTGTGTGTGTGTGTGTCTGTTTGTGTGTGTGAAGATGAGAGCATGATTTATGTGTCTTTGCACATGCTTATGTTCAAGCTGCAAAAACGAATAGATTTCACGTGCTCATTTACCAAGTCGCTCGCAGATCGATATATTAGGGTGGGCCACATTATTGTCATTACAACAAAAGATGTGATAGCCTTTAGTCGGCCACGGAGGACAGCTGTGTCTTTCATCACCACTGGAGCGATGCAAAGCAGAAGAACCAATCAGCCTTAGGACACGATGTGATGAAGCGGTGCTTTGGCAACAAACATAAATAGACCTCAGGAGGGGCTGTTAAAGCTGGCTTTCTGATTAAAGGCATGTGCAGATAATTCCAATTTCAACCTCACTCAACCCGAGAACACAACAATAGGCTTCGCTTGACTGCAGTGATGAATCGTGTCTTCACAAACAGCAAGGCTGACTAAACTACAATTTAATGGGACCGACTCTGCACCGTGAACCTGTGTGGCTACTCAGGTATTTAGAGCTGCACGTACTCCGTGAAAGTGGCAGCACGTCACATGATAAACGCCACACTGTTAAACTCAATAAAAGTCTTCAGGTGGAACATCTGTTGTGAAGACAATCAGCCTAAACAGCAGGAAAGTAAGAAAACGAGGATTTTACAAAACCACTGTGCGATAGATTATAGCCATGAAAACTGGAGATCGTGATTAACAAAGGTACGTAACGTGATCACGATGTGCAATAAATCATTTTTGTTTGATGGTATGCAGCAGCTGCATAGGTGTGAACTTGTGCATTAAGAAAAATACGTGCAACCAAAGACAAGCAGCACATTCTTGCGTCCCTGTAAGATAACCAAACTGCACAGTGGCCCTAGGAAGAGATATAGAAAGCAATCTGCAGCTACACACCACTCACACAGCATAAGTAAACAGAGGCAAGATTAATCACAGGACTCCCTCTGCTGCTGCTGCTGTTGGACACAAATCAGCTGGGCGAAAAGAGAGACAAACAGCAGCTCCACCCCGCGGTGGCTGCCTGACTCCAACTCTTGCTTGTAAGGAGCTTTGGTGCAAAAATACAGTAGAAGCGGATCACAGTGAACTTTGCAGTGATCGCTTTTTGCAATAGAGCAACTACAGCAAAGCAAGTAAAACTTGCTGATCTGCAAGTGTGCTGCTGGTGAAATCAAGAAAACTTCACCTACCTCCTCCACTGTGAGAGGCATGCAGATGCGGTACTCCTTCATCAACATAGTCCGAGCACAGTGGTGATGATGATGATGATGATGATGATGGCAACACGGAGGAAGATGTAGCTGATCGAACTTCACTCTTTAGGGGGGCGCTCCTGCTGAAATTATATGCTGACTGCAACTGAGATCCAGAAAAAAAATCAATCCTTTCTCACTTGTGCATCAAGAAGACCTCCTGCAACGCTCCGCGGTGCCTACGTGAGTCTCCACGGACACGCGGTGTACGGGGAGGCTACGAGAGGTCTTTCCAGGACGTAAAATAACCCTGCTGTACTGAGCAGCTGTCACTTTCCTAAACTACTCCGACTACTCCGACGGCATTAGTTTCGCTACTGGAGAACACAGTCAAAAGTCTGAAATTCAAAACAAACTCCAAAACAAGTCGCTCCTCCCGCGCGCAGTTTCAATGAGCTGGCTGTGTCCGCTCGAGTCCCGAAGGAGAACCGAGACTTTGGTCGCTCCCCGAATCTTCACGAATAAATAAGGTCCACTAAGCCGCTCTCTACCAGCATGTCTCCGTGTCCTTTGAGTTTTCTCCTCACTGTTCCGTCCAGGGATGCGCGGCCGTGCAGAGAAGCTGCGTCAAGCAAACGAGAGGCAGGCAACAGGAAATAACAGGATCTGACCTTCACCGTAAAAGCGTCGCTACAAAACAACCGCACAACAGCTGCTTGACTGCGCAATAATATAGACGAGATAAAAATCTATGATAGTTATGTATTTGTTCTGTTTCTGAGCAGCTTAAGCCACTTCTCGAGTCTGCCTTTAACAATAGAAAACTGAGATATTTTGTTTTAATGAGCGGAAGTTCTCTGTGTTTTCTTTATTTTCACACAAATTTGCCCTCCGCATAGGATGCGCGTGCGAAGCACTCGATCGCAAAGGGTTCAGTTCACTACAAATATAATAATAGCTTATATGAAAAAGGGAAATTAAAATGCATTAAAAAAAACCAACAAACATCTAATTCAAATGGGACACCATAGAAAACCTTGGCAAACGTAAACGGAATAAATACAACTGCATTGCATAACTACGTTTCATAATTATACATCTGACTGATTCTGATATTTTTTTCCCCTTTTGTGTTGCAGTTAAAATATTGTTGGATCAAATGGCACAGAGGCCTTACATGTCCATAAGCAGCATCCAGGTATTTTCACCCTGTTCTCCCTCTCAGCACCAGAGTTCCCACCGTGGTCTGTGGAGCTGACCTTGGTTCTGCAATGGAGCTGACCACGGTTCTGAAATTTAACCAGGTTTAAAGTTATTTTTCACAAAGTCAGCAGGATGGAAATAAGACTTTAAAAACAGATTTTAATTATTTCCACTTGTTTTAAGCATCGTTCAGTAGGGTATTTTTGAATGAAGGGTTTCACTAATTGCTTTGTCGATAGTACTAGTTCTATATTAATTAGTTATAAGCCATTAACATACAAATTGTTACTCGATTGTGGAAACTTCGTATTTATTAATAAGGTCTTCTGGTTTTCTCATAAGCCCAACAAGTCCCGGGGCTCATTTGAAAATCATCTCTGTAGCATGAGCGTTCCTCACTTCTAATATGGCAAAAGAACACTACGTGTTATTTTAAATGTCAGGTGACAGGGAAATGCATGTTTCTTGCAAGAATTCACCTCTGCGCGTCTGCATTTCTACGAGCTGATTTAAATGAGGTCTGGTCCATGTGGTCTGCAGCTCTTTTCCAGGGGGTCAAAGTCACATTCTCCTTTGGAGAAAACTTTAGTCTAATTGGTGTTTATTACCTTCATCCTCTACTTCCTTGCATACTTAGAGACGCGTGACAAAGCACAAATTATTTTAATTCCACCTACAGTGGATTTACTTGATGCTATGTGAATCGCACATGTATTAATCGTGGCTATTTCATTCAGCGCACATCTGCTGTGCTTGACCCAAAGTGAACAAACTCAGTTTCCTGCACCGTTTTCCGGCCGATGTGTCTTTGGTTTGAGGTCATCATGCTCACAACTGACCAGCTGCATGTCCAAGTTATGTGTTCCCTAATATTTATAACAAAAATAGTTCATTGTAAGTTTTGTTTGCGATTTCAAAATTTAAGGAAATGACGGTCAGTTTTACATGCAGTACCATTTTTTCACCGTAGATGACAGCAGAGATCTTCATTTAAGATAAAATACAATCTGCAAGTATCACAAATTATAAAACCTACCTGTAAGATGTTTTAATGTCATTGAAAACGAGACTCACGGATTCTTGGAGTATTTTATATATCAAACAGTAAAAAAACAAAAACAAAATATTTTATTAACTATAGGACAGCTCTACAGCATGCTTGAAGGAAACATGCAGATAAGTGAAAGCACCAATAAAACACTCCACAGAGACTCCTGCTTGACCTCATCTGTCAACCTGTCCAACACCACTGCAAACAAGAAGGGGTTCAGAGCAGATCCCTGATGTAATCCCACCCCACTTTGAACTCATCTGCCACTGCTATTGCACACCTCACCAATGTTTTGCTGTCCTCATACATGCCCTTCACCACCCTCACATACTTCTTCTCCTGACTTCCTCATGCAGTATCACAGGTCCTCTCCTGGCACTCTATCATATGCTTTCTCTAGATACATAAAGACACAGTGCAACTCCTCCTGACCTCTGTGTTTCTCCATCAACACTCTCAAAGCAAACATTGCATCTGTGTGCTCTTTCTCAACAAGAAGCCATACTGCTGCTCACTGATCGTCACCTCTGTTTGTAACCTAACTTCAACTCTTTTTTCATAGTTTCCTGGTTTGACTCATCAACTTTATCCCTCTGTAGTTACTGCCGCTCTGTACATCACCCTTGTTCTTGAAAATTTGTGCCAGTACACTTCTTCTCCATTCCTCAGGCATTCTCTCATTCTCCAAATTGTGTTGAGCAATCTGGTTAAAAAGTCCACTACCCTCTCTCTAAGCACAGTGCATGTTCTTAGTTACTCTCCACCACTGTTCATTACACGCACAGAGGGAGAGCTGTAGAGTACAAGAGTTATGAACTTATTATGAATTTTTAATGCCTAAATGCTTCAAGATAGTCACTGTGGATTACCTCAAAGAGAATATGAAAACCATGAGGCAAATCTGAGAAATAAATGAATATATACTTGTAGCTTTGTAAAATTACACTCAGTAATGTCTTTAAAATATATTATTATTTGCAATAGCATATGATTACTGTGGAATGGCTTAAATTCAGTCTATTAGCTATACCTCCTTTTTTTTTGCAAAAAATAAAAAATAAAAGGATGACAAAGCACTCACAGAAAACACCATTAGCAAATGGGAGAATATAAACACAGAATGGACCCCAGCAGAACAAGAACTTCAGCCCAGAACTGAGCAGTTCTATGCCTCCCTTTAGGACTCATATTAAATCATGAAATCAATAATAAAAAAAAATTGCTGAGGCTTATAAAAATCACTAAATACATTTGCTTTGTGGGTTACAAAGAAGCAAAACTGAAGTCATCACATCTGAACACAAGAGGGTGCAACGCACTCGCATGTCCTCTGTATTAAAAAACATCTATTGCACGTTAGTCTCAAAGAGTCCAAAGGCACTGGTACACACTCAGACAGTACCTAAACATGCCAGCATACACTCTGCAGCTCTCACACCTTCAGTGAAAGAATAAATACAGAAAATAAAGCCTTGCACACATGCAGCTGAGACACCGTGTGCATGGTGAAAGGACAGGATGGTGAGCAAAGGCAGGACTGAGCCCTTGTTGCCTTTCAGGAATCAACAAAAAATGTGAACAAAGTGAACATTGCTGGTGAGTCAGAGTTCTCAATTCTGAACTGCTCAAAACAACTACAGTTACAATATAATTTAATGTGGTTGCAATATAACTGCAAACAATCCCTTCACATACATATTTCTGATGGTTTGGAAATCTTAAAAAGCATTTGTTAGCTTTGTGATAATTCTTCAAGTTACTCTGCCTCAAATCTTAATCTTTTGCTAAAGCCTAATCACACATTAACTGTCAGAAAAGCAAAGAAAGAGTGGAGTTCAAATATTTCAGTAGATCAGACACTGGACACTGTTTAATCTCTAATAACATATTTCTTTGCGTCTTATTTTTTCTGTGTGTGCACAGTGGAGTTTCAATAATGTATGTGTGTGCCTGTTTTCACTGGTGCTGGTTAACATGCTCAAAGTGCTTCTAGAAGCAAGTCTAGCAGCTCAGCTGTCATTTTGAAATGCTTCTGGGTATTTATTTGATAAATACCCTTAAATACTGTTCTGACTTTGCCTAAAAAATAAATATGAAAAAGCTCTTAGAATTTATACTCGTACACCCATCAAGGCTGTCAGGAATTCTCCCGTAGATTTAAATTCAGGAGTATTTGAGTGTCACGTCGCTCTCTTACAATGTCTCTGACATGATTTTGGTGTTTGTGCACTGATTTTATTTATAGATAAACAACCATTTTGTCCATTAGCAACGAGGCCCCACCCACCTGCTGTTCAACTCTTCTGTGTGTCAGGGACAGCCAATCAGAACAAAGTTAGTTTAAAGGGACGGTAACCTTAAAGGGAAGGGAGCTAAAATAGTGCGTGAACTAAAGGGCTGCACCAAGAACCAGTATAAGAGAAATAGCTATGGATTATTTTGAACAGTGACTCAAACAAAGCTGTTCTACTTGAGTGCTGGAGATAAGCATAATGCTTCTCATTTAACAGCTGGCTGATGATTCACACTGTGTTTAAGTTGCAATGTGAAGTCTCTTTATCTCTTCTTCTCCAGATTAATTCTTTATATACCCCCACACAAGGGACACACACACACACACACACACACACACACACACACACACACACACACACACACACACACACACACACACAC
>JAVDPK010016812.1:0-16127 GCA_034780415.1 Cichlasoma orientale
GTGTGTGTGTGTGTGTGTGTGTGTGTGTGTGTGTGTGTGTGTGTGTGTGTGTGTGTGTGTGTATGTGTGTGTGTGTTCTGTATGTCTGTGTGGGTAACAGCGATAGTATATGAAATGGAAAAACTAAACCAGATAGTGTTTCGTTGTGTATTTGCTTGCGCGCTCGCGTCTATGCACGCGTGCATGCCAGTGTATGTTCAGACTATTAACATGGCAGTCAGTGGGTGACAGAGATGGATGGTGGGCTTTCTGCGATCCAATCACAGTGAGGGAGAGAGAGAGAAGGAGAGTAAGAGAGGTATGCATTATTGCAGAATTAGTGGGAGTATAGAAGAGATGCATTAGCTTGTGCGTCCTTGGTAGCTATATTGATTTTAACCTTTTTCACAAGGGCATCTTCTGCTGGTTGTTATGACAAGGAGAAGAGCAGGAGAAGGACTGCAACAACCACACATTCCGTGGCTCAACATTTCAAAGTTGTGTATGTTTTTTTTCAAAAGCAGTCTGTTTTTTTTATTCAGCTTGTTACACACTATGACTATAACGTGTGTTTGGTGTTAATGTAGTCTCACTCACAGAGTGAAACAAAGTTTACCTGCATTTTACCAGTGAATGCATCTTTAGTCACATAATGGGCCATAATTGTGGTTCGTTACAGTAAAGCTGGTTTTTCACACATTAACATTTCTTAGACAAAATCTGACAGCAACAGATCAAACAGGCCGGCTCTGTGTGATGTCCAGTTGCAATGACTTGTGCCAGTGTAACAATACTGGGTGGCAGAATTGGGTAACTTTTTTTGTGGTTATGCTGCATCCTAGAGCTAAGGGTCATGGAGTACTTCCAGCCTAGACAATATACGGGAGGAGACGTGACACTCAGAGGTTTCTGAATAAAAATCTATGAAGAATTCTGAAATTCCAAAGATGGCTCATAATTCTATACATGTGGTTTTTATGTCCCAGTGACCAAAATTAAATGCCTAATTAGAAATCTGTGCATGCAAATGTTTCATGCACAAATCAATGATTGATCAATATTTTATTTTTTGAACTTCTTTGTCTTTTTCTTATAGTAAGTTAGTCGTTTTTCATGTTGACTTTGATGTCCAAAGTTTTTGTTTATTTCGCCACAGTGAGTGTCTCAGGGGAAACAATACTCTGAATCTGTGTTATTTCAGCCAGAGCCTTGCATTTATTTATTTATTTTTTAACAGTCATAACTCTGGTGGAAACACTTTGGAAAGCTGGGCCTTTTCTGCCTCCCTCCCTGCACACTGTTGTTCAAGTTTCTTTAGTTTCTCCTGTTTTCTTGCCTCAGCAGTGCACGATTCTCTCTCACAACCTCATCCCTGCTTTCTGTTTGACCTACAGGTAAACATGCATCTGTTGGCTTAGAATGTTTCTGATTCACTAACATATGCATGGTGGTAAGAACAAAACACATGCTTTATGAATCCAGTGGTAATTTTGCATGCAGTTGTTTTTTTTTGTGGCTGTTTCCAAGGATCAGGGAAAACAGTAACTGAAGTCAGACAGGGTAAACAAATCCAGAGCAAGCAGTAATGAAAGCAATATCACTAAGGCAACACAGGTGATCTGTCCATTATGTATTACAAGGCTGATTGTTAATGAAGAGCAGCTGCGTGGGTGGGCGACTGGGACAGTAGTTCTGGAACATCTAGACTGGTCAGTGACAACATAGAACTGCATCATATTACCTGAAGGCAGAAGTGGAAGGAGTTACATTTGTGTCGGTTGACGATTTTAAACACACGGAACATTTCAGAGAGCAACACTGCGGTGAGTTTTGGATCTGTTTACCATTTTATCTCAGCTTATCGGGATGCTAACAGTTCTTAAATGGCAGAGAAAGCACCGCTGAGCTTCATGGAAGTAGAAATGGGAAGTGCAATCTACTGCTGCTTCAGTGTGACAGCCAGTGGCTTTAAATTTTGCACATTGTACCTTTAAGAACCACTTATAAATTGCTGTACAGTATTCTGGAATGTAATACTACAGGATTGCGTATTAATAGCAGCATGTTTTACAGTTCATTGTAACTTTCCTGTGTGCCATTTTATGGCATTAAATAACACAATAGGTCATTAAACGACAATGCGTTCTCATCACGGGGCATCACATAATCCTGCCTGCATGTGATGATGATGTATAAGATGTTTTGTGTCATTGGCTACCTAGAGACATGACCCCCATTATAGAGACCTACAAAGTCCATGCAAGGAGGTCAGAGTGGTGATACTGGGCTAAGTTGTATGTTCACCATCTGTGGCTCATGGTTCATGGACTTTGGTGTTTTGGACCTACTTTGGTTTCCTCCACTTCCTGTTTTTTTAATTGTCCTTTAACTTTTTCACTTTATATGTGATAATGTGTAACACGTGTAATAACTGCTTGGTTATGGTTTGACCTTTAAAAGCACTTGGTTAGGTTTAAGCACTTGCAGCATGGCTGGGTTTAGGAAAAAATAATATTAACTGTTAACGCTGATGAGTTGGCAGTGACAGACACATCGCACTCGTGCCATAACCCAGTGCATCATGCAGCACTAACAAAGAAGGCCTTGTGTGTTACAGAGATGCCCCAGCAGCTCTGCTACACATACAATGAAATGAAAGCAGACTAGAAATGGAATGCAAAAAGTAATGCATGGTGGTAGCAACACAAATTACTTGTATTATTAATCCACTATATGATTATGCTAGGCTGTCCATTGACATTCCTGTATCCACCCTAATGAATGCAAAGCAGTATGCAGTACAGCTTAGAGAATTTGCCTGTGTCCATCATTTTACTAAAGCAGTGTCACGCTACAAATGCAAAGTTTCACAAGACACTATTACAGTCTTGCTGTTTGTGTGCCTCTACTTAAAATCTATTCGCTGGTATTCACACCTGATCTAAGAGGGAGGGCCGATTGTGATGTAGAGAGAAAAAGATTAAAAGAGAAAATGAGAGAGAGCAATGGAGAGAAACCAATATTGTAGAAATAGTCTGTTCCTCATGACAAGACCAAAGTGCCTCTATTGATCCATTACTCCAAAATGTCACTAATCTCTTACTCTATAGTCAGCATGCAGTAAGGGAAAAAGTTAGAAAAGAAAATGGAATGGAATTTGGGTGCATAAGGTGTAACAAAATTATGTTTCTCAGTGTTCCCTGTTATTTAGTGTTACTTTTGGATAAACCAGAAGATTTAAATGGTAAATATTGACTTATAGGTGCACATACTGCAGCAATGTGATTTATCTTTCCAGGTACTAAACAAAATGTCATTACAATCACAGAGATGGCTCCATATTTTCCATCATTTTTTCTAAACATGCCTAAAAAGATGCCTTAAAGAAAAAAGTCAATTAGACACAAAGGTTCACCTGCTGATTCACACTCTTCATTCTGCCAGTGTAGTTGGCTGCCATCAGTTTGTGACCCATGTGACATGTGACACAATCATTTAACGAACATGAGTGCAAACAACTAACCGCAGGAACAGGCACCCCACCACTCAAAAAAGACTACCAAATATCATAAAGCTTCTTGACTGTTTACACCAGCCCTTAAATTACTGCCACCTTGTGGCTGCAGTCGGCTATTCTCTGTGGAAACAGGCTTAACTCTGCTTGCCTCGTATTACATTAGAACCTGTAGCTTCATCTCGATTTCATGGGCGTGCCCATGTCCCGTTAACAATAGCTTGAGCTTGTCAAGCTGAGTGTCCAGCAGCTTTTTCTGATTATTTGCGCATGCGCATTGTGGTTAAACCTCTGGCCTTTGACAGGAAACCGATGGGAAGCCAGCATGCTAGTTAGCTGCTGCTGTTTCTGTTTTCACTGCTCTAAGATCAGTCACCATCTGTGTGGCTTGATGCACGCTCAGTCATCCAGGTTAGGATGATTGATCAATGGCCATGAGTACCATTCACAGAGAGTTGGGGAATGGTTGGATTCACAGCTCTTAGGCCTTCTCGTTGATTCAGTGATGGCCGGTCCTTTCTCACATGAATACCCTCCTCCCAGTCTAGGATGTGCCCTCATCACTGAAAGAGTGGCCACTGGCCTGTGGGTGTAAATACACTGCAGAGTCCTGGCCTGACGAGGTAGCTCTTCTGTGCTGTGCCAGCTGCTTAGCCAGTGGTTGTGTGGTTTCCCCACTGTATAATTCACGGCAATCCTCTTGGCACTTAAACAGATGCACAATATTACTCTGTTTGTGCAGGGGTACCTGATCCTTGGGGTGGGCGAGTGTTTGGCATAGCGTGTTTTGGGGTTTGAAAGCCACAGAGACGCGATGTTTTGAGAAAACACGTCTCAGCTGTTCTTATACTCCTGACACATAACAGATCACTAAAGGTTTTCATTACGCAGCGGTTGTTCTTCTCTTCTGTATCGCCTGGAACATTCTTTAGGTGCCTTCCCAGCTTTGACAAATGTCTAGCTGAGATAACCACATATATTGAGGGCCTTTATGATATGTTGTTCTTCTGCTTACCTGGCTGCTGTGTCTGTGGGGACTGCGTTCGCTCTGTCTTGTAGCATCCTGATGACACCCAGTTTGTGCTCCAGTACATGGGGAGAGTCAGACCTTAAATACTGATCTGTATGCGTTGGTTTATGGTAAACATCAACTTTCAAATGTCTCGCACGGCAATTCCTGTCTAAGAATGCTAGCCTGTCATTTTTCATATCCTCCCCAGTGAATTTGATGTGTTTGTTCACCAAGTTAATGTGATCGGTGAATTGTGGGTGTCATCCACATAGCTGAACCAGTGGCTTGGTGATGTTCCTTTTTTCCACTGATAGCAGTAGCTCTGATGATGACGTCTTTACTGAGTGGCATGAGCGCCTTCCTCTCCTCAGTGCTGATACTGGATGCTGGGGGCTTTGCATTGCTGAGACAGGGCAGAACTTTTGTCTGCCGCCGCTCTGCTTCCACATCTGCAATGTTGTTGTTTTGGATAGCTGATTCTGCGGCTGTGATCAGTTCCACTAGTGGGATTTGTGTCGGTGTGACAGCAAAGTTCAGTCCTTTCACAAGGATGTGTTTCTCTGCTTCAGTGAGTTGTCTGCCAGACAAATTCTTCATCCACTCGTCCACATCCTTGGTGTGCGTCTGGCTGTTGAGGACACTCTCCGTAGTAAGCTGATGTTTCTGGTGCAGAGCAAGTAGGTCAAACTTCCTCTTCACATTAAGATAATGTGAATACAAATTCAACTTGAAATTTTAGCTTTGAATATTAATGATGCTTAAAAAATACCAGAAACATTACTAGAAATATGTAAATGTGTGGCATGGTTAATTAAAACCATTGTTGTGCAATGGCAGAGACACTATCAGTTTCCCAAACATGAATTAAACCTAAACCAAGAGTTAAGAGAAAATTCAAAAAGCTTAAAGTCTAAGACTAGGCTTAATATAGTCTAGAAAATGGAGCCTAATATATAAGTGCTGAACACAGACTCCCAAACTAAAATCTGTGGGAGCATTCTGCAACAGGAGAGGCCGTGGTAGAAGTACAACTTCCAGGAAGAAGAAGCTTTTTGAAAACTTATAAATTTATAAGGAGCTGTATCACAACTGACTGGTGCACATGTTTTTATGACCTAGTTATCACTGAAATTAAAGTGAATTTAGACAGCGTTTCAAATTGAGGGTCCAGAGGTGTTTCTAGATGGCCACATGTTGTTCTAGTGCTTCTAGAAGGACGGTGACAATGGCTCACTGAATAAATCTGCAAGAATGCTCTTAGCCCTTCTTTCCCACATTCAGAAAATCTATTTATTTATTTATTGCTTAAAACAAATTCGACATACAAAAGCTGGAAAGATTCCACGGATGGCAACAAAGTCTTTGAACAATTAGATATGACATCATAAAATGGATCCATATGGCCCTGTTTCTATGGTCATCAAGTGCGACCGGGTGTCTTGGGGCTTGTGGGTTATTGTCTCCAACCATCCACCAGCCTCCCTCTGGGCTGCTTCATGCCAGGAAATTTGGAAACATGACTTCCTGTTTAAATTATCCCGCAGAGAATACAAATACAGCATTTTCCACATGAGCATGTGATATCTGTGCCTTTTTCTGTGTGTGTGTGTGTGTGTGTGTGTGTGTGTGTGTAAGTGTGGCTCCTACCATCAGGTCTGGCAGATGTTTAGCTGCTGGTGAAGATGACAATCACCCAGCATGATAATAAGGTCACATCAAGGAGTGTTTGGATGCAGATGTCTACAAGCTGTGAGTGTTATAGTGCTGGTGTCAACCTGAGATTTGCCAAGTGGAAAAACATTCATGCAGTCCAGCTTGCAGAACGGGGCCACGAATACACCTGACCAAAAAAAAAAGAAAAAAACACACTCAGTGATGGCAAAGGCTTCAGAGTTTTAACCCTTCAGAGTTTTAAATCCATCCAGTAGGGACAGGAGACAATTATAAAAGACTCATACTTGAGTCCTACTTTGATGTTCTTTGCAACAACAAAGACATCCCATGGAAACCAACGTTTCCAGTCAAGCTAAGATTTTATAGCCTTATAGTTTTAAACTGTGCCTATTAATAAAAATTCTGAATTCTCTAAGGTTTTAGGAAGAAGGTTTTTTGGGTGCCTGTGAGACTTTTCAGAGATTTTAAAGGGCTTCAAGCCAAAGTACAGTGCAAGAGTCTGTGAGCCACCCCTCGTTTCTTTATATTTTGCTTCCAAGGAGTCAGATTTTCTTGCCATTTTTTAAAGTGGTTTTGAGCAATAGTTCTCCAGGTTTTCTGAAACCCTTTCAACCAGAGTTATTTTTTTGGTGATGGTGGTGGCATTGGCTGCTTTTTCACTCATTTTCAGTCTAGTCCTCATACCTAACCCTTCGCAGAGGAACTTTTTCTTTTGTTAAGGCACAACAGAAAAGGCACGTAACACAAGAGACGAACCAGTGTCTTATGATTAACAGACAACTTAGCAAAGAACCAATTTTAAATTCCATCTTTAGGCACTTTCTTGTTAGCAGGCTGTCACAAAAACACACAATTTGTTTCTTTAATTGAATAAATGAAAAATGCCAAAGATAATGTAGTTCAACAGACATAAAATTGTATTTTTTCACCAATAAGGTCATTCCCAAAGAGCTGTTAACTGAAAACTTGGCTTATTTCAGCATGGTGTGAAGTGTGTCTTTAAAAAATCTGAGGAAACTGGACTAATGGAGGACAACAGAAGAAGTGTCAGGCCTAAAAACAAACCCATCTACACCAGATGAAGAGTCAGGTCCTAAAGAAATGGGAGAAAATCCAGCAGACTTGAAACAGGACTAAGAAATGTATCTAGTGTTGGCCGAAGCCTCATCAGAAGTGGTCTCAGTGGAAGGATGGCTGTCGAGAAGCCATTTTTAAGGAAGGGAAACAGGGAGAAAAGGCTCAGGTGCAAAATCACTGGCAACTGATAGAGGTATCTGAAACATTCTCACCAAGTCTCAGAAGAGGACGGACAAGAAGAGGTCCTTTGGACTCCTGCCAGTTTTTTATTATTATTATTTTTTCCTTTTTTTTCAATAATCAGTGCCCTGTTTTTGTGTTAAGTAGGGGTTGTGACTCACTGTATGATGTATTTGGGAGAAGATTCCATTTAGAATGTCTTAATTCTTGGCTCTGCCTATTGCTCAGGTGAATGCAACAACAAACTGCCTGTGTTTGAAATATGAAACACATGCAGAATTATGTTACTATCAAAGAAGACGTGTCCCTTGCTTTTCCTGTGAATGACTCTTTTCACTGCAATGACCTGACACTGCAGTGAAGGCTTGTGATGAAAGAAGGCACCTGAGATAAGACTTTCAGCCATTATTGATTAGGAATATTTATTTCCATATTTCAAAAAAGATTTACATGGTAGGCATGTTAATTTACGTCCTGATAACAAACATTTTCTGTGCAAAAGCATGAAAGATAACATTAAATGATAAGTCATGCCCTAATGCTTTGGACAACTGAAAGTGTTACATTTATCTCACAGGGCCCCAGTATTGTGCTACATTGTGATTTGCAGTGTTTTGTAGGAGTATTAATTTAGCACTCCAAATATTAAAACCATATTTTGAGGTTTTTCTTTTAATTATACACTTTTTGAATAACCATTTTAATATAAAATAACAGATTCAACTGAGCTCAGATCTATATGTGAGGTGTTTTCTCCACAAACTCTCATTAATTACTCTGAGTGCTACTGAAGCTTTGTTAAAGCTCCCATTGCAAGTCATCAATTAATATCACAAACACACATATGCACGCACACATATCAGAGCAGCCATACACGCACACACTTGAATTCACTTCAGTGAATCCCTACCAAGATATCAATTAGTAACAAAACCTTCACTGCACCGTATGCAGTTTCCCAATTATCACTTAACACACTTCGGTGAGCATCCATATGGAGACATCAATTAACCTTAAACACATTGTGGTTATGACTGTCAATGATAGAATAAAAGGTGATCTGAACTGCATACGATAGGTCCAGAGATACGTTATTGTAGTGTCTTCAGAAATAAAAGCATTCCAGGTATGCTTTTATTATCAGCTGAAATAATGAGTGTGGCTATTCAGAGCCAGGTTTGACTACATTTAAATGCTATATAGCACATCAATAAATGCTATTTAAATGGATGTCATGAATTTAAAACTGATGTTTATTAAAGATGCTTCTATTGTAATTTTCAATTTCTGATTTTTTGTGATCTGCTGAGACTAGATTGTGCCAGTTCTAGTTTTCTTAATAATAACCATAACTTTTCTTCAATGCAAAATATCATTATGTAATTAGTGCTTTACATTAAGCTTTACATAATAATCAGCTAAGTAATTAAAACCTGTGAATCAAGAATTAAAATGTACTCCAGCTTTTTATGTAGGCTGTTGTTAGTCCAGCAAGCTATTGCTAACATTGTAGCAATAGCTTGCAGGTCAAAATGCTACCTCGGTATTACTGAAGGGGTAATACTAGAGGTTTTGTTTTGTTTTTTAGCCTATATTTAGTTAGCCTTCTCTGGGTGGCTAACTGAAAATTCGACTGCTCACTGTGTTATGCTAACGGTGTTTCCAGCTTCTCTGACAGAGTACAAAGTACAACAGTCATATAGGCATCAGAAAAAACAGGCAAACTTTGGCAGCAACAGATAAATGAATAAATGTGTCTTCAAAAAAGGAAAATCCATGACGCAATTCTAATTACAGTTTTGACTTGTCTAATAACCTCCAGTCAGTTTCAGGGCTCCACACCTGCACAAGGGGAACGTTAGCAATTCAAAACGTAACGTCCCTTTAAAATGGGATTTAACAACAAGACAGTTTACAGTCTGAGCAATGACTCTGCAATGACTTCTGCAATGACTCTCTACTGTTTAATGAAAGTTTTATGCACTTTCTCTGCTGGTGTCTGCGCTTATTCTGTCTCATTTGCAAAAAGCAGTTGTTTAAAGTGCTGAATATACAGTATAACGACTTTTGCAGCATGCTGTTCTATGCCGTAATCTAACCCACTGAGTAAATGATTCCCTCTATGAACCCTCTACATGTGGAATTCCATTAATGTATCATTCTAATGACTTGGATGTGTCCATGCACGCTTCCTATAGTCGGTATGATTTGCTCCTTATTTGCATTTTCCATTATTTCTCCTTTCTGACGCTCTCAAACTGTTACTTACTACTTCACCATGTAAATTGTTTAAGTGCGCCAGCTGAAAGCCTGAAGCAGATCCATACAACACTGTTGCTATACTGATAGCCATGTTGTTGCCTGCATTAAAATGAAGCCAGACATTGCCGCTGATTGGATAGTGAAAAGCATGACAGGCAGATATCAACGTGGAGCTTACTGTGGCTCTGAGGATGTTGGTAGACTTCTTTCTAATATTAGAATAGCTAACCCAACACCAGCTGAATTGAAATGTCTCAGCTTTTGAAATAAATCTCTGAGACTTTTTCTGTCTCTGCTAAATTTAGCTTCTGAAGTGGTAAGATGTCTAAGTCACATCTGATGAGAATTTTCACAAATGCGCCATCAGTCATTTTACCTATTTTTGCCAGGGTTGCTTAACACAATATCTTTTAGTACTATTTCAAACAAAGCAAATCTAACAACCAGAACGAGACCCTTTTAACAGCTATGTTTTAAAAGCTGTTATGGTCTTTATTTGTGGTGTGAAAAGCAAAGGAGAGCTTACCATCCAAAGTCAAACTACTGTTAAAGTTAACCTTCATGCCACCAAGACTTCTCGAGGAGTGCTTTCACAAGTGGGCGCCTGTTTAGACTGTATGTCAGGAATGCATGCAGTATGAAGACTCATATACTCATACTGTATATCACGCAGTGTGATAAATCTCCATTTCTGCTGAGGCTGCTGATAGCAGATCAGAACTTGGTGTCAACAGGATGAATCTATCAACCCAGCCCACTTTGTGTCAACAGTCCAGTTTGCTTGTGATGGTGTGAGGAGGAGGAATGTAATACTAGCTATAATACTAGCATACAGCTGACCACATGCAGCCACTTAATGTATCACCAGAGTTTGTTTCCTAAGGGCTGCTTACAAACTGATAATGCACCATCTCACATAGTTTGAACATTTGCTGGTCTCGGGTGACTGTGGAGGCCACTAATGTATGCTACATTAGTGGCCTCCACAGTCACCCGGTTGGAAACCAAGCTAAGAGTGAAACTGTTGAAAAGATTCATTTTCACAAACCTTGATTCAAATGCATCTAAACCTTGACTGGTGATCATGACTTCACCTTTTCCAACTGAGTATTACCCATAAGACCCAACACATAATTCTATGCTTTAATACAAACTGATCGTCAAAAAACATGTTTGTGAAGCACTCCTATTAATTGAGCACAGAGAACTAGACTTTGTCTTGAGTGGAGCATGCACAATTTCAGTGTACCATGTGCAATGACATTAAGAACTATTCTATTCTATTCTATTCTATTCTATTCTTGTTCTCTGTAAGGCCTCAGTCACACAGGCCTTGGCAACCTTCTGTTTTCTAGGGAAAATGTTTATTCCCCAACTGGTTGATTGGTTGATGATCGTCTTCACAGTAAATGTTGCGCCTTACCATTGGAACCAACATGTTTCAAAAGGTACAACTTTTACTTTGAAGGTGAACGGTCTCAATTTCCAGTTTGTGTTGCATTTTTCACATTTTCACAAGTCTTTGCAGACAAGTTGCCACCACAGCAATGGGCCATCATAGGGAGGTGCAGCCCTGTATGCCTCTTTGTGGCCTCTTTATTTTGCCTAGCAACTGCCAGCAACCTCCAGTTACCAGCTGACAACTGGTCGCAGTCACATTTTGCCCTAGCGATTGGTCATTGCCAGGAGGCTGTGGACCAGTCTCCTGGCCTATTGACTGGGGCTCAGGGTGATGATTAAAAAGCTTGAATTTTGAAGGCCTTACAATCCTGCTGTTAATTGTGGACCATCATAAAATACATATTTTATATATGTACTATATATATATATAATAACAAGTTTTTCAAAATCCTTCTTTCAACAGGATTTGTTGTTGTCGCCCTTTAAGTATTTTTGCCAATTTCTTATTTCAAACAACTGGTTTGGAAGGCTTCTCTTGTGATCTTATTTCATTGTAGGGAGCATGTTGACCAAAACTTTATTTAATAAAATAATGGTAATTGAGACAGAATGCAGCAATCACTGGACCATAATATTTCATTTCCAAGACTGTTCAGTGGTGTTTACCAGATTTAAGAGACATGCAGGTGTGTAATAGCCCCACCACAACAGAACTCAGATGTTTTTCAGCTTTTAAATTGTAGTTTGTCTCTCCGAATCTGCAAACTCTAAAATAAAATCCTATGTCAATCTTTAGGGTTTTGACAATTGCAAAGAAGCTTATTTTGCATTTTCCCGGGCACTGCAGATATATAGTGTACTTACATGATTTTTATTGCCAAATAAATTCTGCAAGAGTGGGATTACATCCAACAGAGTCAGTGATTCAGCTCAGTGAGAGCATTGCTTTGAGCTTCTTTACAGCCATATTGACTTGGTCATAAACTGACCATAAATCTATAGGCTTTTAATAATGAGTCTATGTCATCAGTGGACAGAAGCATATGTCTTTTTCTACGGCTCCAGAAAACCAATGGTCCTGGTAATGGTAAATACAATCACAAGTATTAGGATAGTGATCTTAAGTCATTCTCCTCCGATGCTGATAGTGATAAATTCAGCTTTAAATTGTGAATGTGAAGCAGAAGAACTGGCATCAGCATTTAATCACAGGTCAAAGGACTGGAAGTAAGTTTCGCCACCAAGCCCCAACAGCTCACTGTCCCCGCGCTGAACTTTACCGTGTGCAGAAGATTTAACATACAAGAAGCTCTAATGAAGTCATCGCCTTGTTTCAGCTCAGCGTGTTCCATTCCCCGAAAATGCTTTTTTAAAAAAAAAAATATATATATATATATATGAGTTCACTGAGCTAATGCACTTACTGTATGCCTTGCTCAGAACACAAGCTTTTTAATGAAATCGCTAAATTGTAAAAAGAAATTTAAAGCTATAACCACTAGAAGGCAATTTCATAATACTTGGCATAGAGCAAAGTCAGGCAACACAGCACGGCTTGTTGATTGAAAAGTCCCATCAGCAATATGGAAAGTGTCATTTCATTTTCAAGGGAGCCAAAAAGAGAAAAAATAGTCTCATTGGTAGCTTATTTTAAAGGCTTTTTTTTTTTTTTTTTTTAGCTTGGCTTACTTCAATAAGGTCGGACAAAACCACACTTAGTCTTTTCTAAAGAAAGACGTGCGGTGAGTTACGGAGGAATCAGAAAAAGGCCAAACCCTATTTATCACATTCTAATTCATCCAGGTTCACATTCATTCCAGTGTCCTAATAGCAAACACGATATCTGCAATCTGACTGCTGCATTAATTTTACTCCACTTATATGATGTTACATCATTAGCTGCATTTCAATTATTGTTCGCTTATTTTCAGTAACAGTATGGGTGGTTGAGGTTCCTTAATTACCTCAGCATTACTCATAAAAGCCCATTTAGTCAAAACTTCCAGACTACCCATTGTAAATAATAAACAAACAAAAAATAAATAATTATAATCCACAGCTCGTTTCCTGTCACAGGAGAGGACGAGAAAAAGTTTCATTCCTCCTAAATAATTGTTCTACAGTAAGATACAAATTATTATACTTAATAAATAAACCTTTGCACTTATATCAATTTGCATGGACCAGTACAGAACTAAATCGAGATAAAGGTACTTTGGCTTCCATAATTTGCTTGATTAAAGAATGAAAACAACTATTCAGCTGATATGTCATTGTTTATGAAGCACCATATATGAGCTTTTGCATTTTTAAGTACCAATAAAGTCTGCTTTAAGAGACAAGCACACCCAAACATCAAAATCGGACTTGATCCTGACTGGGATTATGATTTTAGCTAAAACTCGTACAACCTGCCATTCTTTATTGGGGACATACAGTTTGCCTAAAAGGCATGGATACCAGTTTCCATGGGCTTTTTGGCATGGTGTTTTATCCTACTGAAAGCAGTCATCAGAAGATGATAGGCATGAACAGCAACAATACTCAGGTAAGCTGATTTTGGTACTAAGGGGCCCAAAGCATGCCAAGCAAATATCCCCCACACCATTATAACACCAGCAGCAGCCTTGTTTATGCCAAATTCTGACCACGCCGTCCAAATGTCAAAGTCAAGCCTCAAGCAGCCAATGTGTTTCCAGTCTTCTGTTGTCCAATTTTGGTAAGTCTAGCCTCAGTTTCCTGTTCATGGCTGATGGGACTGGCACCCAGTGTGGTCTTCTGCTGCTGTAGTCCATCTACTTCAAGGTTCAAGGTTGCACATGAGAGATGCTCTTCAGCATACCAGTTGTAGCAGGTGGCTATCTGAGTTAGTGTTGTCTTCCTATCAGCTCAAAGCCGTCTGATCATTCTCCTCTGACCTCTCGCGTCAACAAGGCATTTTCACTCTGAGAACTGTCTACATATGTAAATGCACTGAGGTGCTGCCATGTGATTGGCTGATTAGATATTTGTGTTAACAAGCAGTTGAACAGGTGAACCTAGCAAAGTGCCCAATTCCACACAAGGATTAGTGCTTTTTAATGGGAAACCACCAACATTTAAGTTAAAATTTATGTATTATTATGTATTATTGTTTATGTTTCATACTAAAAAGTAAATTTTCACTGAGAAGAAACAAATCTCTTATAACAACACGGGATTTTTTTTTTCCATTCCATCCAATATCCATCAGCTGCTCCCCCGCAGGATCATGTTGGCCACAAAAAATGTGCTAAAACAACAAAATGCTTCAGTCAAACAGTTCACCAGCAGATCTGAAAGTATAATAAAAGGTATATACTTGTCTACTGTGACACCTCCAGCTGCTTATCCTGTTCTGCTTCGCTGTGCTGCTTGATCCCAAACATCAGTCAGGTGAGAAGCGCTTCAAACAGAAGGCAGGGTGAATGTGTAGCTTGGATGTGCAGGGTTCTGAGGGATTTGTGAGAAAGCAAATTCTGAATCAGACAGCTCATGTAATTTTAAAGGATTTGTAAAAAATTTAATCCTTCCTAGGAATCTAGGAAGCCTAAATATTGAGCGGTGTTTTGTGATATGACAACACAAAGAACGTGAAATTAAGTGTTTCACATGGGCCCTTTTCTTTCTTTTATATGCCAGGACTCAAAAGCTTGCCTCCCTTACATTCATTATAACCAACCATATAACTTCATTGGCCAAGCTTTTTATTTCTTTTGACAATGAAGGTCATCTGATGCTTAACAAAAGCAGGCATTTATTTCATGAGACAGCTAGCTGCGTACGCGTATGGTGGATCTATGACAAGCAGACAAAATAACATTTGACTCGGTATTTTTTTGGGAGCTCAAACACTTGCTTTAGCTGCCAAAACATGACATTTCTCTTGTGATTAGAAGAGACATGCTTCTATTCGAGACTCTGCATTTAATGGGAGCTTAATGGTACATCATTTCTTACTTGTATCACATCACAACACAACAAAAACAGAATGATGCTGGCAGGCTGGTTGTCAAAATAAGCTGGTGGACTACTGATTAAAGTTAAGGCAAAGTGACAGGGAGACAAACAGAACACTGGAGCTGTAAAGCCAACCTTTAATGTTAAAGTATTCAGGAAGGTTCAATTTCATTGTAAAGATGAATTACCAGCAAACCTGAAACTAGTTTATTTCCAGTTATCTTTGCCAACAATTCAAATTCAGCCAAAGATAAATAAATAAATAAAATCAGGCAAAAAAAAAAAAAGGCTTTAAGGCTTTTTCAAAAGGCTTCATTTACATTCACAACAGGATAGCAGGACTCCCTGACTCGTTGACCTTTGTGGTTCTGTGCAACAAAAGCACTACTTCTGTAAGGGAATGTGATGATAACTTGACATTGTGAATGGGCATGAAAACAAACCATCATTCAATTCAGTCATTGTTTGATAATGTTAACATTATCTCAAAAACAGAACAAAGTCTGAATGCTGTTGGTAAACTATTCCAGAGTTCAAACTGTTGAGCACAGGATTTCAGATATTCTGGCGAACACAATAGAAATTTGTGGAAATGTAAATTCTCACATCAAAAAAAATCTCTTGGTTGAAAACTTTAGACACATTAAAGGCTGCCTTACATTGGATGCTGCTAGGACCTTCATGCATGCCATGATCCTTTCCCATATGTCATATTGTATAACATGTTGGGGACAAGCTGGGGAAACCGTCATTAAGCCACTGGAGTCTCTTTATAAACAAACTCTAAAAACTATGGACAAAAAAATCTATGCAATATCATCATTGTAAGATTTTGGAGAGACATCATTTAATGACATTTGAAAATTTTAAACTATTCTCTAATATGTGTTTAGTGTTCAAGATTTTAAATGGTTTGGCCCCTCCTCCACTGCTTAATTTTATTAACTTTCGCCCAAGAGAATCCATAAAATCTACTAAAGACTGTGTTGTACCCTTTCGTTCTTCTGCATTTGGACAATCAGCATTTTCTGTGAAAGCCACAACTCAATG